>OX638368.1:159365104-159544361 GCA_951812925.1 Calliopum simillimum
AGCGCATTTTTAAAATTTACCCCGCAAACCAAACCTTACGACTTTGTCGGAATTCCGACTCAGTCGAAACAGAGTCGGAACTCTTTCGAAATTTCGTTACGCATTCGTAACTATTTCGCAACGTTTCGTCGTAATAATTTTTTTAAATTTTTCTTTCGACATTTCGTTACGATTTCTTAACTATTTCGAAAAGATTTTTCATATCAATTTTTCTTTCGACTTGTCGGAACAATGTCGGAATTCTTCCGACATTTCGATACGAATTCGTAACTATTTCGTTTTATCTAAGCAACATTTAAACACTTTCTTTCTTTTTTCCATTTTGTTTGAAAACATTTTTACGTCAATATTCAATCATATGCTTAATAAAATATATATTTCACAGACAAAATAACAACATTTTGTTGTTATTAAATACCGTGAAATATGCTATGTATGTATGATGGGAAATTTACAAGGATACGTACATGTCCTTAGAAAACACACATGCACACTTATATATTACATAAATTGAACTGAAATAAAATCAAAAAATAGGAAGAACAAGGCTCGAAGTTACGATTTTGTTCCGAAAATTCGTAACGAATTCGTAAAGAAACAGCGGTGACGTTGATCGAGAATATATATTCTATTTTATACCTGCCACGCCTCCTTCTCTGCATTACAAACGAAAATACAAAATGAGTATACCCTGGGTGTAGGGTATAAAAATAAACTAAAATTAGAGCTAATCCGAACATGGCTCTATTGATTTTAGTTTTACCTCGATGTCGGCACACTGTAGGTTTTTTGACGCAAAGTTATTCACTGGGGTCCAAATATACAGGAAAAGTTTTTTTTTCAAATCGGTCATCGAGCTAATCGATTTTCAGGAGCGAATTTCAGTTTACAAATGGTCTTCACATCGTTTCTGTATCAAAATAAAAAAAAAAGTTTGACCAAAATTAGCCGAAAAACTGGGTATGCAGTCAGTTTTGCGTTAATCTGTGGATTCAAAAACGGTATTTTTGAAAAATCTATTTAGTCTCCAGTGAATAGCTTTGCATCAAAAAATCTGGACATCAAGGTAAAACCAAGTTTAAACGAGCCGTGCAAAGTTTTGTAACTATTTCATTGTTTCACATTGCAAAAAGGCAGAAGTCATGAATTTTGACATTGAATGTTTACATTTGGGTTACCGCAATTTATCACCATTAATCATGTAAGAATGCCGAGAGATATGCTATAAGGCTTCTAAGGTCACAAATTTCAATTATCATAAAAAGAGCTTAGATATACCAAATGGGACTTGTAAAAATAAAAAGAGTGTATTTTTGGCAAATAAGTGTCCATCTACTTCCATATACTTTTTAAAGTGAATAAAATTTCTCAAGATTACTATACATAGTTTTTTATTGCGAAATTTTTTATCGTAATTTTATAACAAAAGTTAATTTAAGTTATCAAGCTTAAGGACAAAAACTTCTGAGCTCATGCCAATTTTTAGGTTCTCGCATATAAAGTGATCAACAGAAATAACTTAATTCTTCAAGAAAAAATGCGCAATTAATTATCCTGCATTAAAAATAATTGAAATTGCAAAGCAACTTAAGAGAATCATCGCACAGAAAGCACCTGCTCTGGGAGCAGCATGACTTCGTTAAATTCCACCCCAAGGCAGCATAAATCTGAATCTCAAGCTATGCGTTCAGTAATATAATGGCGAAAAAGGAAGTGGACAAAAAATGGTAACTGCCATGGACATGACGTAGCGGTAGCTGCCTTATTAAGTTGGTAAAAACATGAAAATAAAATTTAATGAAGAGAGCGAATTTCTGTATTAGGTACCTTCTTTTGACAGGTAATCAAGTAAATTTTTTTTTGTGGTTGAATTGTGACATTAAAATGAAAAATGTATAAAAATATTATGATTGAAATGAAAACACATCGCATAAGGATTTTAAAAAAGAAAAAAATGTCTGTTAATGATACAAAGCAGAGCACAATTGACTTAAATGATATGTATGTGTGCAAATAAAGTGTAGTTTACTTCAGATATGTTAAAAAAATATGCACTTAATAAACATTTTATCAACCAAATGAAAAATTGAAGCGCTTAAATAATAAATATTTAAATTACTTAAAAATGTGATAACGATTTGTATTAAAAAAAGTAATATTTGTAGATATTTGCAAATATTTGTACCAAAAAGGCAATTATTTAATGGTTACAGAATTATTGACACCCATATGTAGACAGTCAGATATGAGTAGACAGACAAATACATTAATATGACTCATACTAATTGCGCACTTACTTGCGCATTCATGAAATGCTATAAAAAATAATTGCAAACACTTATAAACACGCACACACACATGTGATGGCACTTAGTTACTTTAATACATACCGGGGTGGATCGTTTAGAGCTCACTGTCAAATCATCTCTACTCTACTCTACTCTACTCTATTCTACTCTACTCTACTCTGCTCTACTCTACTCTACTCTACTCTACTCTACTCTACTCTACTCTACTCTACTCTACTCTACTCTACTCTACTCTACTCTACTCTACTCTACTCTACTCTACTCTACTCTACTCTACTCTACTCTACTCTACTCTACTCTACTCTACTCTACTCTACTCTACTCTACTCTACTCTACTCTACTCTACTCTACTCTACTCTACTCTACTCTACTCTACTCTACTCTACTCTACTCTACTCTACTCTACTCTACTCTACTCTACTCTACTCTACTCTACTCTACTCTACTCTACTCTACTCTACTCTACTCTACTCTACTCTACTCTACTCTACTCTACTCTACTCTACTCTACTCTACTCTACTCTACTCTACTCTACTCTACTCTACTCTACTCTACTCTACTCTACTCTACTCTACTCTACTCTACTCTACTCTACTCTACTCTACTCTACTCTACTCTACTCTACTCTACTCTACTCTACTCTACTCTACTCTACTCTACTCTACTCTACTCTACTCTACTCTACTCTACTCTACTCTACTCTACTCTACTCTACTCTACTCTACTCTACTCTACTCTACTCTACTCTACTCTACTCTACTCTACTCTACTCTACTCTACTCTACTCTACTCTACTCTACTCTACTCTGCTCTACTCTACTCTACTCTACTCTACTCTACTCTACTCTACTCTACTCTACTCTACTCTACTCTACTCTACTCTACTCTACTCTACTCTACTCTACTCTACTCTACTCTACTCTACTCTACTCTACTCTACTCTACTCTACTCTATTCTGGAATCTTTGGTCCCATTTTTTACTTGAAATAAACTCAAATTTCTGTGAAATTTCAAAATATCTCATATCATTTTAACTCGAGGAGCTTGAATTTTCCGAATAAACTATAATTCGATTCGTCACGAATGTTTTTTGATATGTTATATGTTTCATTGTTATGATGGCAAAGTAATTTTTCGGCATATCCTAATACGCTGTCATACAACGGTTTTGTATGCTCGCACACACACAAACATATGTATAGGTTTGCAATCAAAACTCTATTAACTTCAGTTCATGGCGCCCACGCAATTTCATAAAACTTGAATGTCTCTCATACAATTTCCATGATTGTCAAGCGGCAGCAGCATTAGAAACGACAACTGATTTTTATAGATTTCAAGGACTTTTTGATTTTTTGATGCCTTGCAATATAAAATAAATTTACTATTATTGGATATTTGCAAAAAAAAAAAAATATTGTATATAATTTGACTTATTGCCACATTGATGATGCTGACACATATGGTAACACAATCATAATGAGATGTGCCAGAGGGATATAAGTACTTTACTTGGGATTTTCATGCATTTACATATTATACAAAATTAATGTTTATGAAATTTGTTTGAAATTAAAGGTTAAAATTTCGATGTCGCATAAAGATTGTAAGCGGGATTTTATTTGATGTTTCCGAATTTCTTCACAATTTTTTATGTAGATTTTGTTTTTGAAATAAAATAATAAACCAAGTAAAGTTTAGAGCCAAAATCCTCTAATAAATTGAAAACAAAAAGAAGTTTACATAGTACATGGTTTCGGTTTAGGCTAGAACTAATAAAAATAGCAAACAAACAAGATTTTTCACAATTTTTTCAGATTTTTAAGGGGATGGAAAATGTGACAAAATCGGCAAATAACGATAAAAACGGCTTCACAAAAATTTTCTATAACTTCCATGTTTCTTAACCAATTTTTATGTTCAGACCTAATTTTGGGAAGAAATTGAATCAGGCTATACATAGAGTAGGTTTTCTGCTACTTGGCAAAAAGTACTATTTTTATGTCTTTTTTAGTGCAAGATTTCAAAAAATGTTTAGTGCAATGGTTTTTTTATCTTTCAAAATATTTTTCTTGAAAAGTAAACCAAATTATCTTTAATACGACTTTAAAATCAAGTTGGTATTTCCAACGGTTTTGGAATTAACTACTATTAACTATTATTAATTCACAAAGTGCATAATTTGTGCTATTATTTCCTAATAATAAACATACAAACATATACCATTGACTTGCATTTTATTTAAAACAGACCTTTAGCTACAATTTAGGTTAGTAAAGATGTAATAAAACAAATTAATAACGAATTCGTAACCAAAGGAAAGTACTGTTCAAAAAAGAGAAAACTTTTTATTTAAATTTGGAATATCCGTATATAAGTGAAGTTTGATGGCTTATAACTCTTCATAGAAAACTCATAGACCAAAACAAAAAGCACAAATAAGCTCATTGGGGTATTAAGAAATGGTCCATAAGTAAAAGTTTCTGCAACTCTAAATTACAAAAATTGAATTAAACGCCGCTATATTAGCCTTTTCTCCCACTGTGATGCAGGACAAAAGCACAACATCTCAATGACTGGAGATACTTGAAAACTTTGCAAAGAATTTTCCCACTGTATGCAACTAAGTACATACAATACTTAAAATTTAAATTTTTAATGGAATCGATAATTTAAATGCGCAAAAGAACCAGTTCACATTAAAATTTATTTAAAATCCTTCAATAGTCAAATCTTACTATATCATTAAAAAGAAAAAAATTAATTTTTTCATCCTTTGACAAAAGTCCAAAGCATCATCTTGTTGTTTTGGTTACTTAACGTCCGCAAACTTCTGATAAAACATTAATATTATCAAGTGCAATTGTAGCTTAAGGTTTTTGGTTGGTTGATTCCTTTGCCACAATTATTAAAAGCTATTGAGTTTTAACATTGTTACTATGACAACTTGAAGTATGGGGATGGAAATGTTCTTGAATGCAATTTGGTTTAACTTAAAGTGTATTTTGTTTTATGACAGTCAAGTTATTTCGATTACTTGAATTTGTAGGTGATGACTACTTCAAATAAGTAAATTTCGAATGAAAAATAAAAAATACTTGATATACTTAAAGACTTTTGCAACAATTTCAATGCTTATGATAATTTTTGCACCCTACACATAGGATAGGGCACATTCACTTTGTGCTTCTGTTCGTACCACAGAGAAGGAAGCATGATAAGTAGAGAAGAGCGTATATATTTATTGATAAGTGCCACCTCCTAATATAGCCACGTCTGTCTGTCCGTGAAAATATTTTTTACGGGAAAACAAAGCAAGACAATTCGATGATATTTTGTACACTGCCTTAGTAGTAAATGCTAACTCGTGGAATTAAAAATGATCGAAATCGGTTATCGAATACGCTTATGAGCATTGTTCATGTCAACGCAACTAAAATACTCTTTTCAGCTCTGTGTGACCGTATATTTGGTCGTTATTAATATTGAAAAATTTGCATATAATTTTACCTAGCTTAATGGCAAAATATTAAAATAATTTCAACTTTGTGCACACTTACACACAAATACCTTTCTAATGGTGTATAATTCAAAGCCGTGCTCCGTTTCTAACATAGAAAAAAAGGTAAGACAAATTTGTATCTTGCGTATTAATATTTAGATTAGAAAAATTTAATTTACTTATTTTAGGTTTCCCCGTCAAAATGATTAATTTCAATGTTATTGTTCCATATTTGTATATGAAGTACTCCATGCCAAGTGTACCAGGTTTAAATTTTTTAAAAAATGTATAGCTTACACTAAAGATTGTAAATTGATTAATCTAAGTTACTGGTCCTATTCGTTTTGAAGTGTTCTTTTAATAAGCAAATATTTCTTGGTGAAAAAAATTTTTTTTCACCAAAATTTTTTACACTTAAAAATACTTTAGAATTTTTTTTAAAATAAGCCCCCTTCGATTTTTTTTGAAAGTACTTTAAATTAAAGCATAATTTATAAGCTTTAAAATGATGTATGACTCAAGATGGGATTCCGACGGTACATGGGAGTGTTTGGCTTTTGAACGCCCGCGGAAGGCAAAAATCTTTTTTTACTCAAGAGGAAAGCATCTTACGAAAGAAGTGCACAGGGCAAAAAATGCTTAGAATCGTCCGAGCAATACGTGAATTTTTTTTTGATTTTTTTTTAAATTTTTTCAAAAATTACTCAAAAAAAAAAAATGTTTTTTTTTAACTTTCCAAAATATTCCCAAAAAATTTCACACTTATTTCCTTGATAATTCTAAGCATTTTATGCCTAGTACACTTTTTCGTAAGATGCTTTCCTCTTTAGTAAAAAAAGATTTTTGCCATCCGCGGGCGTTCAAAAGCCAAAAACCGCCATTTAACGTCCGAATCCCATCTTGAGTCATACATCATTTTAAAGCTTATAAATTATGCTTTAATTTAAAGTACTTTTAAAAAACATCGAAGGGGGCTTTTTTTAAAAAAAAAACAAAAGTATTTTTAAGTGTAAAAAATTTTGGTGAAAAAATATTTTTTTCACCAAGAAATATTTTTTTATAAAAAGAACACTTCAAAAGCTATAAATTATTGAAAAAACACCCTTTTCATGAAAATGACTAAAAACGCCAACTTCAATACCCTGTATTTTAACAACAAATGGTACTAGGAGCAATTCCTCCCGGATTGTTGTCTTTGCACACCGGATCTACCATATTGCCAAATTTGAGCGCAATCGAAGAAAAAAAAATTTAAACTTGGTACACTTGGCATGGAGTGCTTCATATATGAGTTAAATGTAAAAGTACCTTTTGTCTCAATAAATAACTTGAACTTGAACTTGTTTGAATGAATTTAATTTTTTGCAAATTGTACTGAAATTTGATGAAATCGCTCGCCGTGCTCATCAAATTTTGATGACATTCGTTTTGCTAATTGGTCTTGATAATGATGTCGGAAGTGCAACTTTACAAGCATGTTGACTCCAGTGTTGTTAAATGATCAGAGCATGTTTTTGAACAAAATAACTGTTTTCACGATCATTTTGCATAGAGTTACAGAATCGACTGACGTCAATAAAAAGCATGAACAATAAGCTTATAGTTTGATCTTACATGCACCAAGTATTTTTAATTTTTCGTCCTGAAAATTTCAAAAACTTAATTACAATTAAAAAATAATTTTCCGTTAAAGAATGATAAAAAGACAAATTTAAAAAAAAAAACATAGGTTAAAATTAGCTTTATAGTAAAGAAATATCCGATAAATTGAGTAAAAAATTAGAATAAAGTACATTCCTAGTGTACAACGTAGACACCGTATTTTCTGAATTGAAACTATACACAATGAATTTGGAACGAATACAAATCCAAAGTTTTTACTTTATCCTCAAACTTTTTGCCATGTACATATCTTTGTTCTTCAAATTACTTAGTTTAGGGTTTAACTGAAAGAAATTGTAGTCGTAACTGAGCCAAGTTTGATACAAACTCTAGTAATACTTAGTTTTACTCAGAATCTGTGTCAAAAAGGCATGGTATCCCCTATACAAGTAAACTCTTCAAAATTCACATTTCGACCAACTGTTTACTATTAATGCGGTAGTGAGTTTTTAATTTTTGACAAAGCCACATATAAAACTTTACGGGTGCATTTTTATCTTATTAGTATTTGGCAGGAAATTAAAGTTTTTTTTTTATTATTTCATTATTAAGTTTTCTGTTATTTCTCATGTGTCTACCATATTCCGTCATATCCTGCATTCTCTTCTTTCTTAACGCAAAATGCAATTAGCCATGTTCTGCGTTAGATTGTGTAACCTTTATAACTAAAATGATTAATCGGACTTGATGCACTTTAATGAAATACAAAATCCCACTGCAGGATTAAACTTTTATTTGTTCTACTAAGGAGCGCATAAATGGAAGATGGAAGTTGAAAGTTACTGCAGGTGCAACCGCAGCTTTACATAATTTCTGAGTACATGAAGTAAGATGTAGATGTGGTAAAAATGGAAAAGTTTCATGCCTCATAAATCATTATATGTATATAAATTGAGCAATATGTGAAATAACATTTAAGCAATTTTATAGTTTATATTTCATATTAAATTAATTCCATGAATTTGAATAACACTTTAAAGCCATAAATTTTAGTAATCTAAAGTTTGAATGACTTTATATATTCGTATGGTTTCTTATCCACAATTTCGATGAAAAAGTGAAAACTTTTCAATTAATTTTTGTAAATAATATTGATGATGGCCACAATTAAACCATTTCGCATATTATATATCATAGGTCATTAATTAAAGTTGCCATGTATGTGTTTGCCCTTGCACACATACATATGTATTAAATACATACACGGTTTTATTGCTGTCTATTTAATATGAAATTAATTTATTATTTTCCCAGTAGCATCGTACAACAACAACGAAAGTGAGAGAGAAAATTATGAGTGGAAGCCAAAAATTTTCCATCATCGAAATTAATGAGGAGTAAATCAAACCTAATTGACTTGGTTATACGGGGTGTCCTGGCTATAAAACTTTTTCTTTTCTCTCATTGGTGAAAAATATATTAATTAACATGTTGATGGCTGAAAATTATTTGAGAACGTCATCATTGTTCTTCTTATGATGCCATTCAATTGATAAGTGGGATGAGAGTTACATAGGAACGATATATATAATAGGAATATATATAATAGGAATAATACCGAGGCGGTTTTTCCAACTTCGATCGGAACCGAAATGGAATCAATTTGAAGGTGCTCCGCGTTTCGATATTAAACACGACACACACTGCGTTGGCTAGTGGGCAAAAATCAAAATTTTTTGTGACTCGAAACCTAATAATATTGGTATCAATCGACAGTTAATTGTATCAATAAAATAAAAACAAAATATTTAGGGGAAAAACTCAGTTTTGGCTACGCTCTGACACTTCAAAGTTGAGATATTTTTAAAAAAAAATCATGTTTTATTCACTTCGTTTTGGGTTCTCTTAAACAAATAATTATCATAAATTTGTCTTTCGATTAAACTAAGCGAAGTAAAGTTTTTTATTATAAATAATATTTGAGTAAATAAATAAAACTAAAAAATTTTGGAAAATATATTATTTGATGTATATTGTAGGGATTTTAATACACGATATTATCAAATGAAAAACTTCAGAAATTGACAAATTTCGATGAAAAGAAAAAACAAATCTTATAAAAATAAGTGCCGTTTTTTTTCTTAATCTACTAGTTCAAATTCTATATAATCAAGAACTGCAAATAACTTTTCCTACTTCATCCTACAAATATTTTTTTTCTTTTTTTAAAAAATGCTTAAAAGGAAAAATTTGTATGAAATATAAAATTTATGTTGAAATTTTTTTTTTGTTTTTATGAACACAAATGGTCTCACAAGTACAAAAAACATTATTTCTTCTACGTACATTTCATTTGTTAACATTAAACATTACTTTTCCATCATCGTTATATATGGACCTTAAGAAAATCGTCTTAAATACCTGGTTTTTAGCAAAACTATAAAGTTTACAACAAATCTGAGATCATTTTTGAGCTAAGCGACCCCAAATTACTTATAGTACCAAATTTCATCGATATCCAACCACTCCTTCTATTTTTGACCATTGCTTGTATGGGCTCAACGCACTGTGCGACATCGGAATTGCATTTCAGTAAATCGTATTAAAACGAGTAACCAAATTTATTTATTGCAATACAATTTCGATTCCATTTTGTTTTTCAAAACGCAGAGCACTCTAAGTTTGATTCCATTGAACCATTTTCAGATAAAAATAAAAATTATAAATAGAGCTCTGAAACTAGTTTTGTTTGATTCAGCGTACCAAAAAAACATGACAAACGATACTAAACACGCGTTTTTTCTGTGAGTGTGCGATAACGGGGAATATCGTCACAAAGCGGTCAATGTAACTGTCGCAACAGCCCTTGCATTGTATCGGATTAGTGGAGGAGTTACGCAAGTTGCGAAGATACTTACAAATTTTCAAGCGATTGCGACTAGTTTCCAGAAACTATGAGCAATATCCAACTAGATTGGCAGTTTTTACCCCTGTGCGCCCTTTTGTCCGAATTCACTTAGTTTTTTTTTAGTGTTTGCATTTACTGTCCTTAGCGTCTGAGTAAAAATTGGTTGTATTGTCTCAAAAACATTTTCAGTATAGCATTTTGAGACTTTTACTTAGATGGGAGGTGCCACGCTCTCTTGTCTGAATTCGCTTTGTTTTTGCTCAAAACTTGTAATTATGTGTTTTTTGCTTACTTTATCACAAAAAAATGCTCATAATATTGCGTTTTGAATATATTTTTTGTATGGGTGTTTGTTGACCGATTTTGCTCATTTTATATCCAACGAAATAACTTTGACACCAGACAGACGGACGTGGCTACGTTGACTAAGGAGGTGACGCTCAACAAGAATATATGGGTGATTCTTAGATAACTGTGCTTTTTTGAGTTGTAAAATTGGCTGATAATTTTTTTGGATTTTTGCAAGTTTCTTCATGCTATCTTGTGTAAACACACTCTTAAAACTCACCTTTTAAGTAGATCAACTACAAGTATGAATTTACGGCTTTGAGGTCGAAATTAAGAAATTTTGCTGCCACGTTTGTGACATTTTAGCCAAAGTATGGAAAAATTATGGTTTTAAAGCGTTGTGATGAGAGATATATTGCATAAAATGACAAATTTACACTTCAAGACTAATTTTGCAACAGTATCATGTCTCCGGTGGTCCATTTTTTTTATACCCTACCGCCCGAAAGATTAACTATGGTTCCCTGTCCTCTGTTTTTATAGCCGTTTATGATGGATTAGGATCTCGTTATTACGAATCTGATCTTGATTTTTTTCTATTACATCAGTATCCTTAGTTATCCTTGCTCAAAAGTGAAAAAATCACAGTTTTGACATCTACTTAACTATAACAGCAATAAGTAAAATTAATTTTTGTCAATGGATTCAGACAGCCGAATTTATTATCAACAAGACATAATTTACCGTTTTTGAATTGGATTCCCAGTTTCCGAGTTATAAGCCTTTAAAAAAAGGATACCTCTCAATAACACACAAAGGACCGAAAAATTAACAAAAATGGTAAGTTTTATTATTTTTACCAGAAATATATTTTATCACGAAAATTTTAAGCCCTTGCAGACTAAAATCGGATGAAAAAATAAGGCTCTATTGTAGATTTAGTGAATGAACAGATGAAATTTTGATTCTGTGAATTTGCAAACTAGTAGTTTAGTAGGCTTAGTCACTAAATCTAGAATAGAGCTGTCATTTTTCATGCGATTATGGTCTGCAAAGTCATGAAATTTTTGTAATTAAATATGTTATTGATAAAAATAATAAAACTTGATTTTTTGTAACTTTTCGGTCTCGAAAAATCCTTTGTATGTTATCGAAAGATGTCCTTAATTTAAACGCTTATAACTCGGAAGCTAAGAATCCAATTGAAAAACGGTAAATTATGTCTTGTTGACAATAAATTTGGCTGTCTGAATCCATTGACAAAAGTTAATTTTACTTGTTGTTGTTTTTGTTCTATAGCTTTAAGTAGATGTCAAAACAGTGATTTTTTCACTTTTGAGCAAGGATAACTCAGGATTCTGATGGTGTAGAAAAATTTTTGTATTAAAAACATAATTAATAGCCTTAAACTAAACATCTGTATACTCAAACTTTATATGAAATATGTTTTTTTGCTGACTGATAAAAAGTGCCACGTTTGTGACATTTTTGATGCGCCACGTTTGTGACATTTTTGCAGTTTATCGCTCATTGTAAAGCACGCTTTTGAGTTCAAGATTTTTCCGAAAGAATTTGGGGTCATGTCTGCAAATCCTACAAAAAAATTGTTTCATGCAGAAAATAAAATGTCCCACCTGGGAGTGCCGAGTGCCACGTTTGTGACCATAATTTTTAGAAAAAACGGTTTTTGTTTATGAAATGCCCTATAAAACGCAAACGGATTTCTTTTTGGACGCGTTCGGACATGATGACGTTTGGGTGATGGATAGTGATCAGAATTAATGCATGTGTATTGCAATCTATTGACTGAAACAGTAGTACCATGCAGTAGTAGCATAATACTTTTAAGAAATTTTTTTTTTTCCGAAACTAGGGGACAGTTTTCAATTCGAAATTGTGCCCTCTAAAAATTGTTTAAAACTGTAGATGAGCTCAGAATATTGTAGCCTTAAGTATTTACTTAATATGTGTAGTAACTAGTTCTCTGTTCTATTTCCGTTTTTTGGTCGTTTTTCATCGTTTTGTGTATAAAAAGTAGGGGTAGGACATGCCACGTTTGTGACATTTGGGGTATATTTGCAAACTTTCACAAAAGACCAATAATTATTCGGTGGTAAAATTGATCCGCTCTATTAGAAAAACATAGTTTCTAACTTATAGCGTAATTTTTTGTGAAAAAAAAGCCTACTGTATAGGTGAAATCTCCAGAGGACACAAAAAGTATAGTTATCTGAGAATCACCCATATGTAATAAATTTAAGGAACCAAACTTTTGTGGGGCATTCGCAAACCGTTTTCTTTTTGTACATAATGCCGTCAGCAAGTGATTATACAATTCATTTTAAGTATAAACTTGATTGTATCCTAGTGCTTTGCTACTAAAGCTTATAAAGTTGTAAAAATTTAGAGATTGAATTTAGAAGCTGAAATAAGAGTATTTTTAAAATGGAACGAGTTTTTGAGCAATTTATTTTGGAAAAGCCCTTTCCAAGAATCTAGCAAATATTATTTTATAAAAAAATTATTCTTTTGTTTCTAAACTTACCGGACAACAGCAAAATTAAATCAGACACAGCTAAATTGAAGAGATAAAAGTTCGTTGCTGTATGCATGAATTTATTCCTGGATATCACAATGCAGGTTATAAGGTTACCCAGCACTCCGGCAATAAAAATCAATGAATAAAATATGGTAAGCGTCAGCACCAACCAGGGTGGGTCGATATTGTGTGTGGTATCCTGCTGTTGTGCATTGATAAGCAAATTTGTCAGATTTTCAATGGACATGTTGAGCGCTTGGCTGATGTTATGATGAAACCAATCGCTATGCAACAGCTGTTCTAATGGCAGGTTATCGATATCAAGTGATGTGGTTGCGGCAAGTGCAAAGGAATCCATAATGACATCACTACCATCAATATTCGATAAACGAAGTGCTGATAATGGAGGTGCCGGTGTTGTAGTTGTTGCTGCTGATGCTGATACATTCAATAGCGCTGATGTTGCTGATGCTAGAAATGATTGATTAACCTGGTTACTATTGATAATCATCCTTCCTTTTGTTGATTTGATTTATTTATTTATTCCTTTTTGTTTTTTGTTGTTGCTTAGTGTAATTTCTTTTTTTATTGTAGATTTTTTGTAGTTTTGTCCACTTTCATTTCATTTTATTCGTATCATTACAAGGACAATGTGAATAACAGGAGTGTAACTTAGATGCTGCGTCATTTGTGGGTGGGACAAAAACTTAAATGTTTAAGGTTTTTTCTGTTGTTGCACTTTTCGTTTGGTCAGTTCTTTTTTGCACAGTTTCTTTTACTTAATTTTCAGTTGGTGTTTTTTCGTTGTACTTTTGGGTGGTATTTTTTTTCGTTCAAGGAAAATTCTTTGCTTATGGGCACTTTTTTGTCTCTCTTTTTTTTTTTGGTCTAATCGTAGTAATTTTCATTTTCCATTCAATTCAATTGAAAATTCCGCAACGTTTCACTGATAAGCTTCTAGCTGACGTTAACTGTTTTTTGTCCTTTTACTCCTCGTCGTATTTTACTGATTAAAATTTATTAAGGACATGCCAAAGGATCCTTTATTAAGGTTTGTACGTGCGAAGGTGTAGCATTACTAAAAAGATAAGAGAAAAAGTATGAGAAAGTCTTGTATGTTTTAAAATTTCGTAAATATTTTCAATTGAGTGTTGGACAGAAACTTCAGGACGTATGCGGCATAATAATTTATTTGTGTTATGTTTTGTGCGATGAATAAGTTTTTTATATTTTCAAGATAAGAAACTTGGAAATGAATAACTCAAAGAAAATGTTATAATTTTATCTCGAGTGGTTTGAAATAAAGATATAAATAAAGATTTTATAACATCAGTAAGAAAATAAGTTTCAACATATATTATGGCACTTTCCACACATAAATTGTGTCTTTTAATTTCTACATAAAGCGTGAAGTTCAAACAAAAGGTTTTCAAACGATAAATATAAGAAATCATGTAAATTCAATGATACAGATATGTGAAATGCTTTCCTCAACCTGAATTATAATAAATATTTAAAATGTTTAATTTACAACTGTTGTATCAGATATGACTGAATAAAAAAAAAAAAAAAAAAAAACCAAAACGAAATAACGCCCAAATTTTTAAAGAAATAAAGACCAATTGTGGGGTTATTTCAAAAATGATTTATCACTCAAATTTGTATGATAATAATTTGGGCGTAATTTGGCCTTTTTTGGGCGTTATTTCATATTATTTACTACCAAAAAGCATTGATCAGATGACAATGTTGGTTAAAGTTTACTGTTCAATATGTTTTAGTAAGAACACCAACAAAATTACAAAAACAAAGTAAAATTCATTAAGGAAAAAGTTGGCTGATTTTCGTAACATTTCAACGATCAGCACAATTATATCATCAGACGAATTTGCTGATATTCAGAAGGACTTAACAAGTATACTTTATTTAACCTTTTGCATAGATTTGTTGAGAATCGCCGCAACAAATAAATACAGCACAAATTTATGTGAAAATGGTTTGGACGTTATTTCGTTCTTGTTTTTAGGAGTTATTTCATATTGTTATTTCAATATTTGGGAGTTATTTTGTTGTTTTAATTTTTTACGTGTTGTTTCGTTTTTTTTTTAAATGATATAACGATCAAAATAATAACGAAATAACACCCAAATTGTTAACAAAACAAAGCCCAAATTTTGGGTGTTATTTCCAAAATGATTATCGCTCAAATTTATATGAAAATAATTTGCACGTTATTTCCTTTTTTGTTTTTAGGCGTTATTTCATTGGAATCTTCTACTACTCGTTACTTCTAAAAGGTGAACAAAAAAATTTCGAGAGGGAGTCAGGAGGTCGTTTTATCTAAAAATTTTAGGAAAATCGAGATTTCCGATAATATGCAGAAGAGCTCATGTTTCAGAAGTAATAGATACTCGTATGTTACGGAGCACCTTTTCAAATATTCTGGAGAAAAATTCAGAAAAATCGTATGTGGCGGCAGATTGGGTTAAAAAGTATAAATCGCTCATTACGGCCACATAACAGGTTCTAAAATTCTGAAAAAATTCAGTAAAAAACGCAAAATTTTGTGTAAAAAATGCTTTTTTTGGCTATATGGGATCGAGCATACCATAGCGACACATTAGGCAAGATAGCGGGATATCTAACAAATATTCCGGAGTAAAATTCAGAAAAATCGTATGTGGGTCATGGCGACAGAATGGGTTAAAAAGTCTAAATCGCTCTTTACGCCCACATAACAGATCCTTAAATTCTGAAAAAATTTAAGCACTTTCCTTGACGAAAAATAAATCGACATTGTTTATTTTTTTTAATTTAAGCCCCCCATGTCGAGCAAGAAGATTTTTCTGAATTTTATTCCAGAATATTTGGAAAGGTGCCCCGTAACATATCTACTACTTACTTCTGAAATATGTGCTCTTCCGTATATTATCGAAAATCTCGGTTTTCCCAAAATTTTTAGATTAAACGACCTCCTGACACCCTCGCGAGTCGAAATATTTTTATTCACCTATTGGGAATTCCTTTTTATACGTCTATATTCCACCACATTTGGTTATTAACCATGAAAAAAAAAATTTCTTAAAACCTGGGTCATAAAGAGGATATTATTTTCGGATGTGCCCATATACACCAGAAAGGTGTTTTAACTTTAGAAGTGTTAACTATCCCGATCTTATCAGCAAATAGATGTATTGAAAAAAAGTTCAATTTCAATGCTTTTTTGTAGTTAATTGAGAGTAACGAGTGCGACCTTACAAGTATGCTATTTTCATTTTATGAGAGTTGATCCTTCATATCCAAAAATTTTTGCTGGAAACGTTAAAACAAAACTTTAATTTAATTTAATTTCATTAATGTTTGGTACAAGAATTTTCTTAGTTTGCAGGATTAAGAGATAAATAAGTTAATTAAAATTAACGTTAAAAAAGTAACGGGTGCGACAAAAGGGTAAGCTTTCGTGGACAAACTAAGTAGGTACTTAATGTATGTATTTTAAAAATTCATCATAATTATAGTATTAGATTAGTGTAGGCAGAAGTGGGCCATGTTTTTATTTTCGGTTGTAAAATGGGGAAAAACTCAAATTTTTAAAAAATAGTTTTTTTTAATCGGAAGAGTATCCCAAGACGCAACTTTCCATAATAGCAGTTTTCTTAAATTCAGTTGTAAAGAATTTTCCTTTTTTATGTAAAAGAAAAGTGTATTTTCCGAGTTTTCCGAAATTGTAGGGAGAAGTGGGCCACCGAAATTTTTATCTGAAAAATGCTGCTATGTGTTTTAAGTTCTTCTTCTAGGGGTTTTTAGAGGCGCTTATCACAAATCTGTTGTCAAATTCGCAAAATTCAAAATACTTGACGCGAAATGAGGGTCAAAAATTAAAAAAAAAACATGGACTTTAATAATGTTTATTTAATGTTTGCAAAAAGAAGTGATGAAGTAGAAATTACAAAGTTGTTGTGAAAAAACATTTCGCAGTGATAAAGCACAGATCCTACTCGCAATTGACGCACGTGAAGTCGGTGCGGTTGGTCATATTGACGCACTGTAAATGGAAGGGTCGGTCGCAGATGTCGCACTCGATGGAATTTGTTTGTATGAGCTTTGTCGGCATCAATTTAGTGCAAATCATACAAAAATCTATGTCTTCGTCTGAAGAAACCGAGGACTTTCTTTTTTTGCCTTTTTCACAGCTGGTTGTGAACAATTGACTTCTTTTGAATCTCTTGTTGGTATCTGCTATTTTTGATGCCGTGCAGCTTCTTTCGCGACCTCTCTATTTCAAGGGGATGTAATAATGCTGCTTCTCAGTGGTTTGGATTTCTGCTTCGGTGTTACATAACTAAGTGGTCCAATAATGTCCAATGTAGAATGTGTCGCTGTTGTAGACGCAGTTGAAGTAGATGTTGTTGCCGCAGGCCCTTCTTCAACTCTAACAACAAGTTGTTGGAGTTCATCATCTTCTGAATAACTTGATTTTCAACAACTTGGTGCTCTCCGCTAAGGGTTGCAGCCACGAAATCGTCCTCGTCAAAAATTTCTGGATTAAATGGAAAAATTCCAGTTCTCTCAAAACCTACAACGATGTTCCGAGTACTGAGACTGTTACGCAGGGCAATGGCAACGATTTCAGCTACATGTGGATTTCCAGCGGCAAACCAATATGGTTCTTTGACTATGCATCATTTGACCGGCCCAATCACACCGACGTCCACGTTCCGATGTTTTATTTATCCTTACTTGCTTTATAGCAGCAATAAATTTTCCATAATTTACCACTTTTTTGGTGGTTACCTTCTTTTTTTGAGGCATAATGACTAAAATGATAAAAATGAGTAAATAAGACATTTGCATAATTAATAAAAACACTTTACTGTGCAAAGAACGGCATTACACAAGTGACCCATGTCTGTCCACAAATAGTGGGCCACTTCTACCTACAAGCCCCTTTTTTTGCATATGCATTCCACAAAACACAACGTGAATAATGGGTAAAAATCAGTTTGCATTCCAAAGATAACATGTTTAACTAACATATTGCATATTTACCTAAGTATTTCTCGTAAAAATTCGATCACAAATCGTATGAAAAGGTACGAGGGTAAAAACTTAATCGCCAAAATCTACAGCACGTTTCTCTGGACAGAGCGAAAGCAGGTTTACAACCCCCAAATGCTTATAAAAAGTGACCTCGCGTCAAAATACGATAATTAATGTGCGCGGTTTGACATACATAAATGTCACTAATCTTAAAATTACTTGGGTGACCCACTCCAACCTGTGGCCCACGTCTGTCTACATCACCCTACTTAATTCAGTGAAGACATTGCTTATTCTATTGCATAGAATATGCTTGCGTTGTAACAGTCTTGGAATATGTTCCTTACAAAGATAACACTTTTTTCGTATGAGGCAAGCAAAAGCTAATAGTTAAATAATAGATCCCTGAAATGTATTATTTCGGTTGAATATGATGAAAAAGTAAATAGTTTTAATTTTAAAATTTATTCATTTACTCCATTATCTTAAAAACATTTTTTCCTCATACTTTATTTATCACGACTCAACTTCAAATAAAGAAATATTTTTCTACCATTTCTAATGTTTATATTCTTTCAAATTTTTCTACAAAAATGTTATTAATATCTGCAACTGCACCTTAATTAACGCTGTTTGTGTGTTGGTTTTTTATATTTTTAATTAAATGTCTGTAAGCAAGAGGCTGTCAAGCACACCATACGCTGCGAAAATTCTTCATAGAACTTAGCCAATTACATTTTTGCTTCGAACAATGGGCTCACTTAATTACAAGTAGGTACATTACGTTACGTAAACAAAAGTTGCTTATAACTTTTTAATTTTGTTGCTACACTGTCACCTTACGCCTTGCGTTGCTCGGCAACTGACCAACCAACCGCCTGGACAATCCATTGAGAAGTCAGTTCTTTGTGCTTAACATCGCAAGTGCTGCCACCACTTCATTTCGGCCACAGACGTGATACCTGCGGCGAGGCGTTTGAATATTTGTATTACAAACAAAATGGCGAACCGGAAAAATAAAGTTGTTTGTGTTACTTTTTTGTTGTTGCTGTTATTTTTACAAAGACTTGTTGTTTGCCCACCAACAGCGATATGCCAAGGTCATAAGGGTGGTGCAAACGACTGTCTCAACACTCATTGTAGCGCTGTTGTGGCAGCACTTGACTTGCCACCTGTTTGTGTGCGTTTTCTTGTTTTTTATTTGTTTGCAAAACAAAAACAAAGAAATGCTATTTTTCGTGTAAACTTTTTCACACATACTTTTAGGCGCCATCTATTTTATTCGCTCTGTTATTGCTGTCAATTTGTTTATTTTGGTCGTTTTGGCCTTTTTTTTTATATGAAATTTGTTGCGCTGCTGTTGCACAGTTGGCTGCTTGAGACCAAACAAAAAAAAAAAAAGACCAGGCCTTTATTGTATTTTCACGATGTCAGGTTCCTTCAAAATTTACGACTTAAACTTTAAATGTTGAACGTAAATGGGGTTTCCTTTCAGTATTTTCGGGGTTTTGTTTTTACTCTTTTCTTGCGTGCAGTGAACGTGAGCCATTTTGCCATATTCACTTATTGCCAGCAACATAGGCACAATGGAACAAAAAAATTCACTTACGAGTATCATGTCGGAAGGCGTAGGTGTTGTCAGCGCAATTTATTAACAATGTTTGCTGTCAACATTGTGGAAATGTATGATTTCCCGTATGGGAGAGAAAAGCTGTTGCCGCCGCATGTGATAACACAAAAATCACTTGAAATGAGTAAAGTTTTTTTTTCTTTTGTTTTTTTTTTTTTTAATAAATAAATTACTTTTGTTCTAAAAGAAGCATTACAAGTGTTTACGTGTAATTGAAGCTTGTAAATTTTGGTTGACACTTTGATATGGGAAATTCTTAAGACTTTGGTTGCACGTGTGGCTAAAGTGAAGTGAAGCTTTTGAAATTTTGGTACTTACATGGGAAAACATTTTCAATTTTTGTGCAAACTTATGAAATTCATTGAAATTTGAGGCATGACTAAGCAAGAAAACGGGGCAGAAACAATTTATATTGATTTTTTGGCCATGTATCAAGCTTGTGGGGAAAAATTTTTACATTTGTATCAGTGAGTACTAGGGTGGGCCGATTTGAAAACTGATCTCGGCTACCCCCCTATGTGAAAGTTCATCCAATTCTATGAATATTTGCCCAAGGAACTATACCTCTGCGTTCAACTTTAGTTCGGCGTATTTTTGATCGAAAATTGTACCTTTCATCAATATTTTTTTTTATTTTCATAAGTATGAGGACGTGCTTTACTATTACTGCGCAAATTTTCGAGTAAAAAAAGATGGTGTTTTTGAGAAAATTAGCATTTTTATTTAAAATATAAACATCAATTTTAAGGAAAGTAAGGGTTAAAGAATTTTTTTTTTAATTATTACTTAAAAGAATTTCATTGTGCACCAAATAAATTTTGATTCATGTAAATCAGTTGATAAATAAAGAAATGCGGTTGAAAAAACCGATTAAACTCCATGAATTTTTCAAAATTAAATTTTCGGCAAAATTCCTACAAAACGCCATAAAATCCCCAATTTTGGTCCAAACCAAAAAAAAAAAAAATACATGTTCCCTTATTTTGATTGTAGAAAAATATTTTGCTAGTTTGGAGTTGATTTGCAAACCTAAGTGCACACTCACCGGATGAATTGAAATTGAATCAGTCTACTATATTTTACAAATTTTTATAGCGACAAAAGTAATGTCATTATATGATTTGGCCGCTATTCTGTCAGTAATCAATTAAATTGCGTTCTGTTTACATAAGAAGTTTACTTGATGGTGTGGAATTGATGTTATATATTTAGAAAAGTGATATGGGTCAAATAACCGATTATTATGACCGACTTTCAAAATAAACGATTCATATTTTTGGATGAATTTTTGCGCCGAACTAAAGTTGAACGTAGAGGTATGGTTCCATGGGCAAATATTCATAGAATTGAATGAACTTTCAGCCTAGGTTGGTGTTTTGTTTGAAAAAATTCATCCAAAAATATGAATCGTTTACTTTGAAAGTCGGTCATAATAATCGACTATTTGACCCATATCACTTTTCTAAATATTTAACATCAATTTCACACCATCAAGTGAACTTTTCATGTAAACAGAACGCAATTTAATTGATTACTGACAGAATAGCGGCCAAATCATATAATGACATTACTTTTGTCTTTATAAAAATTTGTAAAATTTAGTATGAAAATAAAAAAAAATATTGATGAAAGGTACAATTTTCGATCAAAAATGCGCCGAACTAAAGTTGAACGCAGAGGTATAGTTCCTTGGGCAAATTGAATGAACTTTCACATAGGGGGGTAGACGAGGTCGATGAAATTTCCTCCATACAATTTGGCCCACCCTAGTGAGTACTGTCGAAATAATTTGAAAAGAGGGTTTAATGCATAAATTTCGAAGCCTCTGGGCGGTGATAAAGAAGGCATAGGCTACGAAAAATCGCATCTGGGGTCTAAAATGTACAAAGATTTTGCAAGGTTCTACCCTTTAAAGACAACATTTTAAGCTTTTTTCCCTACTTTTTGACTTTAGCGGCCATTTTAGCATAAAAAGGTCCTACTAACATACCCCTTTGTAATTTTTTTTTTACAATTCTCGTTAAATTAACTTTAATTCGGTAGTACATTTGTCATACCAATTTTTTGATTTGTGGTCAGAAAAAATTAATTTTACGTAAAAACAAACGCGTTGTTGCACATGACGCGCGCACTGCATGCATTGTCATTTATCTACGGGAGTTCTTGAAAACTATTTTTTTCTGACCTTAACTCAAAAAATTGGTATTACAGATGTACTACCAAATTAAAAGAAATTCAATAAGAAATCCAAAAATAAAAAATTATGAAAGGGTACAAAGTGTATGGTACCTTTTAGTGCTGCGACATCGACATCGATGTTGATGAAACATTGATGTTTTGCAAGAACATCGACCGTTTTTAATATCGATGTTTAAAGTCAGCCTGAAAGTTGTGATGCTTTTCACTTTTAGTCAAAAACGGCTTTTTTTTAGTACGAGGGACTATATATCCTTAGAACCGTAGGAAATGTGCTTAGTTAAAACGCAAAAACTGTAGAAAGTATACTCCACTATATTTTCTTCCTGATGCTCATCTTTCCACAGCAGTTTGTCCGCTTGAATTTTTATAAAAAAACTGAGGAGAAACTCAAAGACTTTCTTATGTGTTCTTTAGAAAAGAAATCGGAGAATTTCACTGGTGGTCACCAAAGACGAAAAATTATTAAAACTTAAGCAAAATGCGTAAAACATATAATAAAATCGAATTTCAGGCAATGAATGATTTTAAAAGCGCCATCTGGTGAGATATATATACTTTTAACACTTAAGCAAAATCTCGTATTTTATATCTTTCTGGCACGCAACAAAAGAGATGACATATTCTTGTTTGAGAGATCAATTTGTACTAAGAATAATTTCAAGCCGCTTGAGGTTTTTGAAAACTTCAACTTTGCTGCTGTTGTATCGTCTAGTTAATAGTGTAACTATTAGTCTTGAACATTGAATCTTGGTTTTGTTATTGAGTCATGGTCACGGTTTTGGTTTAATTTTTTCAAAGCAGTTGGGTATTTAAGATGCCAAACTCCGAATTGATAGATGATTTTGTGCTCGAAAGGAACGTGACACACCTATTAACTATAAAAAAACTATTAACTATTGAAAAGACTCTTTCGAGTCGAATGGTGTATTTGGTATAGGAGAATTCCATACGTTTTATTATTTGGTATGAGACATGCTTGTCAATAGTTAACAAATCTTTTTACTTTTTTTGGTTGAAACAAATGCATTCTTATATCTTTGGCGCAAACATACGCTTTTTTTCAGTGTATCTACTTATTTCATATCGATTTGTAAACTTCACATTTATTTAATTTACACAATACCACTCCCATTTTGTTTTGTCTGTTCGTTCTTTATTGAAAAAGTTTCAAAAACAATTTTCTTGGCATTAAAGTGCATTTTGTAAGTAAACCAAACGAAAAATAACACTCGTTTGCTAACTAACTGCTGCTAGGGGAACTTAAGTGCAATTGCTGGAATTTTCCAAGTTGCACAATATTATTGAAGGTTTTTTCACTCTTCAGTTGAGCTTTTATGTGGAATTTAAAAATTTTTTGCTGCTTGCACTTTTGTGAAGTTCTGCGAATATAAGTAGCTAACGTCGGCTTATTCTTGTAATCCTTTTGAGATTTTGAAGTCACGTTTAATCTGGAGGATTTGTTTTATGTTTATACTTTTCTTGAAAAAAATCGTAGATTTGAATATAAAATGTCTTATTAATGATTGTACTTAGGTTCGATGTATTTAAATCTTTTAATATATGGTAACTTTGGGACAACGCGGACCTATCTGCACACACATCCTTTTTGGAGAAAACTAGCTTTGAATGTTTCGTGTCTTATAATTTTTGCACATTGAACTTTGACCAAGCGAAATCGCAACGAGAATTGCTCTATTGCAAGTTGCGTTTTTCTAGCGTTATCGCTTGCTTCTGATGTAAGATAAATTTATTTGTGTCATACCCATATATGTCTACGATCCAAACAAAAAATATTTTTATAGTTAACAAGCTAGAGGGCTTTAAAAATTGAATTTATCGGCAGGTACGCGTTACTTCGAATAACATGGTCCAGTTTTATAAAATCAAAATAAAATATATAAAGTAGACGAATTTAAATTGAATTTAAAGAGCTTTTTAAATGCATTTTTGGATTTTAAAAACTTTTTTTTTTTTTGGGATAAATGTAGATTTAAATTTTTAAAACTTGATTTTAACAAAGTAAGTCCCATTTAACCTTTTTTTTCTTTCCAAAAATAGCAAATATTGAATAGATATTTTTGACAAATTTTATAATTTTATTTTTTTGGTAGAAGGAGTCAAAAAGAAACACGAAAACATGACATAATTGGTTAATATTTTTCAAAAAACTGTTCGTACTATGATTTTGCTAGGATCTTGGGACAACAAGTTTTATCTAAAACGTAGTTTTATAGTTTTAAAGTTGGGCAAAATTTTGAAAATACGTTTCTTGTGCGTATTTTAGCTAAAAAAAAACAATATTTGTCAAGTAGTTTCTCTATATCTTCATTGTCGTCTTTCTTCAAACCTTTATACGTTTTGGTTGTGAGGCAGATAGATCGTGTTCCACGTAACTTCTGTTACTCGTTTAGAAATCCAAAACTAATGATGGAACGCGATTAAATACGATAATTTACGAGCTTTTTTAGTTAAAATACGCACAAAAAACGTATTTTCATCCTTGTGTAAAACTCTAAAACTAAATTTTGGATAAAGATCAAGATTTGATTGTGAAGTCACACAAGGAACCATTTTTTAAAACATTTTAACTTATTATATCCTTATTATAATGTTGTTTTTAGCTAAAATACCCACAAAAAACGTATTTTCATCCTTGAGTAAAACTCTAAAACTAAATTTTGGATAAAAGGAACCATTTTTTAAAACATCATTACATCCTGTTTTGTGGGTCTTTTTGACCGCTTTCCTCAAAGCTGTAAAAATATTCTTTGGAAAATTTTACTAAGACGAGAAATGCTTAAAACTTTGGAATAATGCGTAAAACATTTAATAAAAATATTTATTTCAAATAAAAGTCATATTTGCAATAACCGATTCGCAACTCTGACTCAAAAATTTTTGGTTGTAAATTCTCGTGGTTTATGTCGCTCCTAAACTCTTGGAATCGCTCGAAGTCGTATTTTACTTAATCGCTGTATCGCAGGTACACAGCAAACTCTTTACAAGTTGGAAAAAATTCTATTTCATTAATTTAAAGCTGATATAATTATTAATAGTTCTTACGAAATAACAAATACTCGTAACACTAACTATTTCATATTAAATTTAAACGAACTTTACAGTCTTTTTCATTTGTTAACCTTGACATAATTAGTATCTGTTTACATGTGTTGGAACAATATTGAATATCCTAATGGATAGTCAATTTGCTAACCAGAACTTTTCACGGCCAATCGGTAGAGTGCCAAAAACCATGCCGCATTATTGACACCACAATAATGTGCTATGCAAAGCTGACTAAAAACAAAACTTTGCACCAATTGTGTACAACATGGGGTTTTAATCCACAATATATGGTCTTAATTTCACTTTTGCATTCGCTGTTGTTTTCGCTGCTATAGTTTCTTATTATCTTTCTAAATGGTTTCATATTTCTAATACCCAATAAGGAAATTGAGCGCTCCATGATTTTTTATTGGTAACTCTGTTTGCGATCCACTTAATCGTATATTGTCAATACTTATGTCGTTAGTACTTTGGTTTGCGTTATTGCATGTGTTAAAATTGTGACGTATTCTTCTGTAAATCTTAAGGAGAATAAATGAATAGTCTCCATCGAATACGATTTGATTTTTCTACACAACTATCACGATATTTGGATTGATGTTATTTTTGTTGATTTTCTCGCTGGGTATTTATACGCGCGCTTGTGTGTTTCTTTTTTTTTTCATAATTAATTATCTCACAGTGTATGGGGTTTGCGGTTTCTAAGCTGTTACGCACCGCCTGTAGCGTATTCCTGCGGTGTCTTCATTGAGGTGGACATTAAGAGGATAGCAAAATTATCAATTAATTCGACTGACGTTGTAACCATTGTTATGTATTTGTGTAATTTATATTGTGATTTATTGCCTTTTTCGTTGAAGCCCACATTTAAATGCTGTGTTAACATCTCCTTGGAAAACTTTACAATAAAATTGAATTAAAATTTGTATAACATGAATACCCAGTGTGCCAAACGGACTCGTTTCGGATCCGTAACGGGTTCATATTTTCGTACTTTTTATCAGTTACGGAATCCGTTATGTGTCCGTTACTGATCCGTTTGTAGGATAGATTCCTAAAAAAAAGCGAATCGTTTTTTTACTTATATGGATCCGTTTCGAACCTGTAACGTACATCAAAAACGAATTCAAAACGGATTCGCTTTTAATAATGTTAATGCTGCTTATAAAAAAAAAGAAAAATGGTGAAGCGCTTATTTTTAATTATAAAAAAAAAAACAAAAAAAAAAAATGAAAAATTACTATCCCGGCCGGAAGGCGAACCTAGGCTCCCGGGGTCCTACTTTTCATACACGACACGTTAGGCAACTAGGCTATTGACCGATTAGATGTAGATTTGTCTGATGTAGACTTATCTGATGTTGAGGCTTAAAGATTGTATATTAAACAAATATCTGTTGTTTTTTTATTCTGTGTTCTTTCTTTTCCCTTCTTTTAATAAAAACTATTACATACTCAAATTTGGAATCAAAAACGTTTCTCCAAACAGAGGGTTGAAAAGTTTTCAAAAAATCATACACAATAAAATAAAAAGATAAAAAAACAAATCAAAAAAATTTTTTTTTTTTATCATCGTTAACATTAATTAAAGCAAATCCATTTTGAGTTCTTATTTGATGTATTTACGGATTCGAAACGGATTCACCCAGGTTCGAATCTACCACAGGTAGATTTTTATCCTTTATTTTTCTTCCTTTTTTTCTTTTTATTTTTTTGATTGTTAATAAGCGCACCAAAACGGTTTTTTTCTGTAAGTATACAGCATTAATATTTTTAAAAGAGAATCCGTTTGAAATTCGTTTTTACATACGTTTCGGACTCGAAACGGGTCCACACTGCGGAATCACCCGGGTTCAAATTCTACCATAGGCGGATCGATAATTTTTTTTTTTTATTTATTGTTTTTTGATCGCTAATAAGCGCTTTAAAATGTTTTTTTTTTTATTTAAACACAGCATTAACATTATAAAGAGCAAATACGTTTTAAGTTCATTTTTGTTCGAAATGGATCCGTTACCGTGGATTACGTTTTTTATCCCTTTAAAAACTCGTAACGGGTTTTTGTGCACATTGGGAAGCAGTCACACTTCTCATCATTTTCCTGACCCCTCGATGAACAGTCCGTGTCGTTCCAATATATCGAGAGGTTAAAAAAACGAAGCAATCATACTTATGCTTTGTTTTTCTGACCCCTTGATAAACACTCCTAGTTGTTTCAATATATTTCCAGACTTCAAATTTAGAAACGGGAAGACGATAAAAAATAAAATGCCTCAAAAAGGAAATAGAAACGACAATTGGGAATAGGGGTGAATACTATTCGAATAAGAATAATTTACAAAAGAAGTAATAAATGAGTAGATAAAATCGAAGAAGATTATTACAGGTAATCGCAATTTATTTCACTTTTAGGTCGTTTAATTTTAAAAACTGTTTTACTTATTAAATTATAAACAAAAAATTCGTAATATTATCAACTACTTAGGAATAATGCGTGGAAACAATGAAAAAAAAAAAAAAAATTTAATACCAAGAATTCACTTAAATAATTGCTGTGTTGCCAAATAAATGCATGTGTAAATATCATTTTTGTTCTTTCCATGAACTTACGCGAGGAAATTTAATTTATTACAATAATATTATTATGCTTAAAGAAGAGGAAATAACAATAATCTACACACAACCGCCTCTTCCTATGTTGAAATTTCTGCAAGAGCGTCCCAGTCAAAGGACTTATGGTACCATAGTCTCTATTGCATAATACTTTTGAACATGGTTTTCGCTCTTCCTTACGCAATCGTTATAATTTTTTCACCTTACTTGACAGAATTTTAAGCCAGGTTCCTTCAAGTTAAAAGCAGGGTTTTTTTTTTTTTCAAATGTCACAAACACACACAACTCATTTTGTACCATCTACATATACTCTGTAACACTTATGGCACTTTATATACGGAATAATTTAGACTTAACCAAAAATACTGTTAATGCTTTAAACGTGTACCATATAGAATTATGTTGTAAAAGTGCAAAATGGAAAAAAAAGCTGCATATTTTTTTTGGCGCCAATGACAGAACTGGGAAATGATCGCAAAAAAAGTTCTTAAAGTGTTGGAAAAATGTCAAGATTTATTAAATATGTAGCTCGGAAAATTGTAAAAAAAAGTAAAAAATTTTTAAAAATTAATATTATAAAATCGCCAAATGCTGAAAAATCGTTAAATGTTGACGATTACGAAAAATGTTGGTAAGTTCGGAAAATTTTGCAAGCTACTTAGTATCTGGCAGTAGTCGAAATTCAAACAAAAATAAAATAAATAATTTTGGTTCCTATTTGAACCCTTAGTACTTATTTTGGTAAAACAAAATAAGACGAAGAAGATAGGAAACAAAATCGTTTCTGACGGAAAATATCCAGTCTAATCCGCTTCAGTTTTCTTTCAAACAGAAATATTTGTTCTAATGATTGATTTTGGCTCAGTATCATAATGTTTTAATTAAATTTAACTGCAAGCTATGCAAAAATTTTGTTTTAAACTTGATGTCAAACTGACAATTTAAGTTTAAACTAAACATTGCGAAATAACATTTGAAGAATTAAGCACAAATTTCATAAGTGAATGCTTTATTTTATCACTCTGAACTTGAGATAATTTATTGGGCCCTTAGGAAAATGTGAAAACACTTTTTTTGAGTGTAAGTCAGTACATGATGAGTTGCTTCTGGCGGTTAGGGGAAATTATTTTTTTTTGTTTTTCTTACATTTTGGTCGATAATATACATTTGTATGTATATGGTGGTTTTTAAAAAATTTTAACTTTTTGAAATACCACCCGCGATTTTTTTCAGGGATAATGTTGGGGGACCCTTCTAGTATCTAAATCCGCAATCCGTGAAATCGGACGTCCAGCCGTTTTTTTTTTTCGACCTTTTAGCTTTTTTAACGATTTTTGAGTATATCTCGGTGTGTATATACATGTTATGTACACATATATATGTATATACGTACATATATATAATTGTATATGTATATATGTGTAATATATATATATGGATATATATATACATGTAGGATTAGACATTTAAGCAGCGGACTAAAGACTGAAGACAAATCCCTACGATTTGGGTAAGGCAGAAACAAAGGACAACACTACTCAAAATAAGGAAAACAGACAGCACTGAATGGACGAAAAACAATGAACGAAAGCGACGTTTTTAAAATAACGAACGAACGAAAGCCAGTAGTTGGCGACAAACACTCAAAACAGCAAGACGGAACAAAAGTGTATAAAATTAATTAATATTAAAGAATGTAAAAATCAACTATGAACTTATGAATATAAACATTTTACTTTTAATTTCATTCAAATTAACTTTTTAATAAATATTGTAAAAACATTAAAAAGAACTCGTCAAAGTGTTTTAATTAAATGGAAGAAACTATAAATTGGTGGCTCAGCCGGGATACCAGAGTGAAAGATACTACAAATTGGGGGCTCATGCCGGAATACCCGAGTGAAGAGTGAAAAATTAAGTGCGTGTAAAGAAAAGTGCACAGTTGAATAGAAAATGCAAAGAACATCAGTTAAAAACTTAAAAACATAAAATTAAAAACTAAAGTGAAGAAAATTTGCAAAAAGACAAATAGAAAATTGAACGCCATTTCAATTTTGCAGAAATATGCGTAGCGTCATTGAGTGCGCATTGAAACGACAATAGTAACGGCTGAGTGTCGTCAGTTTTAGCAACAACAACAATAGTAGCGGCTGTGTGTCGTCGGTTGTTGCGTATTCAGTTTTGGCAACAACAACAACAATAGTGGCGGCTGTGAGTCGTCGGTTGTTGCGAATCGAGTTTTGGTACAGCGTTAGACGTTTGTAGCTGCAGATTGCGACTGTGTGCCGTGAGCAGCGAAACAGCGTTAACGGCAGATTGTGACTGCGTTCCGTTTGGTGACAACGATATATAGAGAGGGAGACTTTGTAGCTGCAGATTACGACTGCGTGCCGTGAGTAGCGAAACATCGTCGATTGCAGATTGTGACTGCGTGCCGTAAGCAGAGAAAGATCATCAAATTTTATAACGACTGAGTGACGTTTTGTAGAAAGCGATAAAGAGAGCGAATACAACGATTGCAGAATTTGCAAAGAGATATAGAGAATGAGAGTACAACGATTGGAGAGCTGTCAACTAGATAAAGACGAAAGGAGATTGTGTGTGCAAAACAACCCTTATTTTGAAGAAACAAAACAAAGCACACGTTTATAAGAAAGAAGTCTGGATTCATAAGTATTTTTCATGTTTTGAATTTTTGTATTTTGATTTTTAGTTTGCTAAAGTTTTACTTTATTAAGTACTTGATATTTTACTTTTTGATTGAAATATTTTTAGTATTGTTAAGTTTAATTTAATTGAAGATTTTTTATTTTGAAAATTTGTAAAATGGATATTGACAAAATACGTGCATTTAGAGTAGATGAACTACGACAAAAATTAAAAGAATTTAATTTGAGAACGACAGGACAGAAAGTGGAATTACAAAACAGATTGATTGAACATTTTGAACTAAATGAAGAAGGAGGTAGCGGTGGAAGCGACGTTGAATCGTTAACTTCAGGGTACGCTGATGCCACAGGAACAACGCAAACGAGTAGTCGTAGGTTAGGAAGAAATCAAAGAGTGGAAAAGTATAATTTTACTTTACGAGACGTAGAGGATAGTATAAGTACATTTTCAGGCAACGAAACTCACGATGTGAAACAATGGGTTACAGAATTCGAAGACATAGCCGACACTGTTGGTTGGAATGACCTCCAAAAATATGTGTACGCAAAACAGCTGCTGCGGGGTGCTGCCAAGTTGTTTGTTAGGGGACTAAACGGTGTTAAAGGTTGGAATGCACTAAAGAATGAATTGATAGAGGAGTTTGGTGCAAAATTGTGTGTGTCGGAAGTGCACAGGGCTTTGCGAAATAGGCGCAAGCAACCCAAAGAGAGTTTGCTTGAGTATTTGTATGTTTTAATAGAAATGGGAAAGACAATAGAACTTGACGAGGCTAGCACTATTGACTATTTTGTAGAAGGCATTCCGGACAGTAGGTCGAATAAAACAGTATTATATCAGGCTAATACTATAAAAGATCTAAAAGAGCGAATTCGTATTTATAAGAAAATTAGGGAACCGTATGGATCGTCAAATCGTTCGGATTCACAGATATTTTCGGACAGTAAATTAAGCGAACGCATTCAGAAAATTGAAAATAAGGAAATGTGTTATGCAAACGGAAACGAATGTTATTTGGAAGATAGTTTTACAGTAAAAAAAATAATTTGCTTTAAGTGTAAGCAAAAGGGGCATTATTCTTATCAGTGCGATAGTAAAAATTTAGAAAAGGAAAAACAAGGAGATGAATCGAAACAAAGCCACATTAATACAATTAATCCCAACAAGGATAAATTTATTTGTGCAAAATTAAGGAAAAGAGATTGTGTTACAGAGCCTAAAGTCAAGAAAGACTTGTTTAGTGAATTTGAGGTTTTGTGTTTAGCTTCTGACGATGAATTTTATCGCAATATAAGATCATCCGGTGAAGACATTGATAAGGAGGAGAAAGTCAACAAAATAAGTAGTAACGAAAAAATAGAATTTAAAGAGGAAGAGCGCATGCCAACAAAAAACAAAAACGACTTGTTGAGTGAGTTTGAAGTTTTATGTCTAGCCAAAGATGATGAATTTCAAACTCATGAGAAATTCATGGTTAAAGAGTTGACAAAATTTGAACAGAAGAAAAATGGTAAAGAAATGGTGGGCCGTGGGCAACATGAAAAAGAAACAAAAATGGTTTTGAGTCGAAAAATTCCTGTATACGGATTTCCGATAAGAACCTCATATGCAGAAATTACAAATCAGTTCGAAATTTCAAAGAGTAAAGAAAACTTGGGTAGTGACTTAAAGAAAATAAATGGCAAAATAATAGAAAGGACCAGTAATGAAGAAAAGATGTTACAAGGAATGAAACCATACAAGGATCCCGCTAAAGAACTTTATATAGGACAAATGGAAAGGGATAGTGAAATATTTAAAATTAGAAAAAAAGTAAAAAAGAAAGATTATAATTTAATTAGGGGAGAAGTTACAGAGACAGAATTAAATAATAACAGGGCAAAGAAAAAAGCTAAAAAGGAAGTAGAACGGTCCGAGATACCCTATAATATAACCGTCAAGTTGAAGTACAGGGGGAATGACGTAGAAGCGGTAGTTTTATGGCCATATGAGCCAGGTGGGAAACATAGGATTCGGCATTCGGGTCGAATGCTCGGTCAGGATCGCCGAATGTAGGATTAGACATTTAAGCAGCGGACTAAAGACTGAAGACAAATCCCTACGATTTGGGTAAGACAGAAACAAAGGACAACACTACTCAAAATAAGGAAAACAGACAGCACTGAATGGACGAAAAACAATGAACGAAAGCGACGTTTTTAAAATAACGAACGAACGAAAGCCAGTAGTTGGCGACAAACACTCAAAACAGCAAGACGGAACAAAAGTGTATAAAATTAATTAATATTAAAGAATGTAAAAATCAACTATGAACTTATGAATATAAACATTTTACTTTTAATTTCATTCAAATTAACTTTTTAATAAATATTGTAAAAACATTAAAAAGAACTCGTCAAAGTGTTTTAATTAAATGGAAGAAACTATAAATTGGTGGCTCAGCCGGGATACCAGAGTGAAAGATACTACATACATACGTACATACATACATATAAAAGGTATCATTTCCGCAACATTTATTTTTAAAAAAAACGGTTTTTTCGTATTTAAGAAAAACACAAACAAAAACCGGAAACGAAAGTAATCACTTCAAATGTGATTTTTGATGCTTAATCCGATTCCGGTATTAGAATTGCTCTATTACGTTTGGACTTTGAGATATCCTTACATATATGTTTAAAGGACACCATTTTTTTTTCCTATTTTTGAAGTTATATAACAAGATAAGGTAATATTATGCCGTAAAATCTGGTATGACAGTTAATAGCCTTAGTTTTTTCCTTAAAAACTCAATCAAACCGATAACGATATCTTTTTTTTTGTCGGAGATATCTTTGCCTAAAAAGTTAAAAAAGTGCAAAAACACGATTTTTGGCTATATTGGATGTTATATGCAGGACACATAAAATTTTTTTGGGAATTTCTATTACCAGAAACATTTGGTACCTTCTTTTGGCGTTAAATTGAGCTATCAAATGTTTATCTGCAATATTTTTCTGCGAAGTTATCGCAATCGGATTGAGCATCAAAAATCACATTTGAAGTGATTACTTTCGTTTCCGATTTTTGTTTGTGTTTTTCTTAAATACGAAAAAACCGATTTTTTAAAAAATAAATGGTGCGGAAATGATACCTTTTATATGTATGTATGTACGTATGTATATATATATCCATATATATATATTACACATTACACATATATACATATACAATTATATATATGTACGTTAGTGTGTATCGAAAAACGAACACCCAATTCCACACTCAAATTATGACAGAAGAGAGATAAAAAATTCAGGGAATATAAATTTTTTGACTTTAAAATAAATTCCTAGCTGGCCAAATGGCCATTGTTTATAAAAACCGAGTGATTTTGTACTGGAGCCTATCTAACGGTAAATTTTTTTCCCAAAAACACCATATATATCGATTCGTGGTCTAAAATAACTTATGTGTGCAAATTTTCAGAGAGATCGTATGACGTGCAGGAGTGTCAGCAAAGGAATAAGAAACGATTATCTTCAATGAAACGAACTGGAGCCTATCAAACGGCAGATTTTTTTCCAAAAAACACTACAGATCTCAGTTCGTAGTCAAAAACAACTTATGTATGCAATTTTTCAGAGAGATTGTATGACGTGCAGGAGTGTCAACAAAGAAAAAAAGCACTTATTTTCAATCAAACGTTTAATTTTTGTACTAGAGTCCATCTAACGATTAATTTTTTTCAAAAAAAACTTATGGTAATTGATTCGTCATAAAAAATAAACTATGCACCCAAATTTTAAGATTGGTGGAACGACGTTTGGGAGTGTCAGCGAAGGATTAAAAAATGGTATGCAGCCATTTCATGCCTATCGTAACAAGATCTGCCACACCCCTTCCGATTTCGCTGAAATTTGGAACATGGTTTCGTTTCATGCTTAAATTTTGAGAAATGGCAAAAAAAAAAATTTTGCGATTTTTTTGTGGCTTGTGGAGGGGTGGAAAAAGTCGAAAAATAGGTAAAATGTAACAAACTCTTCTCAAATAATTACTAATAACTTGGCCATTTCTTAACCGACACTCCTGCACGTCATACAATCTCTCTGAAAAATTGCATATATAAGTTGTTTTGGGTTACGAACTGAGATCTGTAGTGCTTTTTGGAAAAAAATCTGCCGTTAGATAGGCTCCAGCACAAAAAGTATTCGTTTCATTGAAGATAATCATTTCTTATTCCTTTGCTGACACTCCTGCACGTCATACGATCTCTCTGAAAATTTGCACACATAAGTTATTTTAGACCACAAATCGATATCTATGGTGTTTTTGGGAAAAAAATTTACCGTTAGATAGGCTCCAGTGCAAAATCACTCGGTTTTTATAAACAATGGCCATTTGGCCAGCTAGGAATTTATTTTAAAGTCAAAAAATTTATATTTCCTGAGTTGTTTATCTTTCTTCTTTCATAATTTGAGTGTGGAATTGGGTTTTAAAACTCGTCCATATATTTCAATACACACTAATGTACGTATATACATATATATGTGTACATAACATGTATATACACACCGAGATATACTCAAAAATCGTTAAAAAAACTAAAAGGTCGAAAAAAAAAAACGGCTGGACGTCCGATTTCGCGGATTGCGGATTTAGATACTAGAAGGGTCCCCCAACATTATCCCTGAAAAAAATCGCGGGTGGTATTTCAAAAAGTTAAAATTTTTTAAAAACCACCGTGTGTACCTATATATTTTTTTTAAATTTAAATTTTTTTTCCCATTGATTCCAGAGGCTGCTGACATCGACATCAAAAAAGACTTAAAGAGGGTTTTTTCAAGATAAAATAAGTTATTTTTAACTTTTCACAGAGTTTTGAAACATATTTTCTTCCTTTATTTTTTCCACTTGTCTTCGAATGAATCGCCTATCAGCAGCAGTGACAGCATCAGCAACAACATTAACTTGGGGTACTTGACAGTGACAAGAGTTGTTAGCTGTATCAAAAGTTTCTTTTTGGTGAGTCACTTCTTTTTTATTTGTTCGAGTGCATTTTTTTTTTATAATATTCATATTTTATTAAAAAAAAAATACTTTTTTCCATTTTCCTTCAACACATTGTCCATATATAAACCATAGTTCAGGAAATGTTTCCGGAGAAATTAAGAAACAATTTTCGCACTGATTTTTCATCAGTATAATTGTTAAACAATTCCATAATACAAATAAAGAAAATAAAATACTCAGCCTTTTAAAAGGAAGAACTGAACCTTACGGATATTGAACAATTAAACAAAAATTTGCCAAAAGCCTCGAAAAAAAATACAATTAAAAACTAATTATTATTCTCTTTCATTTGCTATGCATAATTAATATTAAAATTAAATGAATATCCATAATAAGAAAAATCTGTTGTGCTTACAAGAAACGATAAAATAATTTTTCTGCATTTAACCTACAGCATTTTGAGCTCAATATTTTCCAAAAAAAATTTAACAAAATAATAATTTGTAAATAAGCTGCATGTAACACATTAAAAAGAAAAAACTACAAAAAACCTTTCCGTATCCTCTTTTATGGAAACGTTTTGGCAGTTTATTTTGTTAAACTTCATTTGCAAAAACATACACACTAAAAAAAAAAATAAACTCCTTTACAACATTTAATAAACAATTACATATTTAATATGTAAATAAAAACTCATTCATGTTATTGTTTATATGTAGATATTGGGTATGTCTATTCGATACACCGGAATCCCGACCTTTTGCATAACTTGTTGTGAGGCTGTTATAAAAGCACTAAACTGGCAAAATTTATTCATGTATAAAATCCCGAAAATCTCGAGATCCATCAAACAATTACACTGTGCTGGTTGAAAATTTGGTCTGACCGGAAATAGTTCATTCTTACCTAATTCCGGCATGGGAAATTCAGTGGTGTTTACCGTTTTGGTTTGGTTGGATTGATTCATCGCCCCATACAAAAAGTTCAAATCAAAATTTCGTCTAGAAAGTGTTTTTCATAAAAAATCGCTTATTAAATTGTGATGAATCAAAGATTTGTCATCAAAAGTATGTTTTCCTGCTCAGGATGTATTAATTGGCAATGGTGTTGCTAATTTTTATATCAATTTATCGGACACTTCTTAACTTTAACATTAATTTTTTTCCGAATTTTCTTATACAGTGGGCGCTAGACGGACTTGAGCATGCAACATGTGAGTACCGAAAACTGATCTGAGGTTCTCATAAGTCTGATTACAAGTAACAAGAAAGTGTTTGCAGTCAGGATCTGTGGTGGTCAATGTTTTTAAGCCCCTATTCCAGGTCAGTCCAAACATAGTTTTCCGTTCACAATTTTTATAGCAATTTATGATGGATCGGGATCTTCTTATTACGAATATGATCTTGGTTTTTGTCTATCATGTCAGGATCCTGAATTATTCTTGCACAAAAGTGAAAAAATCACTGCTTTGAGGTCTACTTAAAACTATATATCAAAAACAGCAAATAGTAAAATTAATTTTGGTTAATGACTACAGATAGAAAAAATTACCTTTAACAAGTTGTATTTGAACTATTTTTCAATTGGATAACTACATGCTGAGTTATAAGTCTTTAAAAAGCGGATATCTCGCAATAACGTACAAAGGCTATTTTCCGGACCTATAACAATATTTTATTGCAAAAATTTCAAGCCTTTGCAGATCAAGATCGTATGAAAAATGACAGTTCTATTCTAGATTTTGTGAATAAACCCACAAATGACTGTGAAAAAAAATAAAATTTTCTGAAAATTCGAAAGAAATTGACGTTAAAGATAAAAAATATCCAATAAATTGATTAAAAAGTTAGCACTACGAATGCCTATTAATTCATCATGAACTGGAAAATATACTTTTGATGAAAAATTATTGATTTATCAAAAGATTTGATTTGAACTTTTTGTGTGGGTTAGCACCACTGAATTCCCCGTACCCGAAATTACCTATCTCCCGCCAGGCCAAAATAAAGGTCCAAAAAACTAGTGCAGTACAATGTTATTAGAGGAAGATTTTTAATCTGAAAGTGACGAAAATTTCAACAATAAACAAGTTACAGAAGAACAAATAATTTAAAAGAGAAGAGCTTTTGCAATTTTACCCAAAGTGCAAACAGAAAAACTTATATCATATCTGACGTTTAAATAAGGGAGGTGCACGTCCGCGCGAAATGCGTTTTCTATAGGATTTTGATGAGAGGTATCTCATTTTCTTCAGGATTTTACGCTGATGTCAAATTTGAAAGAATTTTTAAAATCCCAACGACAGTTTTTTTTTTTAAGTCGGGTAAAGTGATTTTTCAGTACAAAATTTTTGACCATATTTTTTTAAAGAACAAAATTTTGAAAACAGAGGCCTTAAAAAAAAATGTAAACCGCAAACTTTATTCTACAGATTTTTCCCTATCATTTGGTATTAAAAACATAAAAATGTAACCGCCGTAGAAAAAGTTATAACCTTTTGAAAATGAGAGTGTTTTTTTGGTAGTTTGCACACTAAAATCTATATATGCCAGGTAGGAAAAAATTTAAATCGAACTGTTGTGAACTAAAAAAAAGGTGTCAAATTACTCCTGAGCACTTACTAAATAAGACAAAAAAGTTTTGAAAAAAAGTTCATCGACTACTGTTTGAAAAAGGTCGAAAAACGGTAAATTTGTTAAAAAACATAACAAAACAAAACAAAAATAGTCATTTTCGATGTTTTTATTAGTGGTGAATTTGAATCTGGTCCCAAAACTACTCTATCATGAAGTTTTTGAAATATTGAAACCTAAAATATCAAAAACACGATTTTTGAGTTGATATTGTTACGAAATTTCCTGTTTCTTATGACGATAATTTCAATCTCTTACTGTTTTCTGAGTTCGATCACTGGATTGTTTAGCAATCAATAATACACACTTTATTTAGTTAATTTTAAATTTTTTAATTTTTAAAAAAATTTAAAAATCGTGTTTTTTATAATTTAGGTTACAATATCTCAAAAACTATACGTGATAAAGCAGTTCTGGGACCCGATTCAAATTCACCACTAATAAAAACATCGAAAATGACTATTTTTGTTTTGTTTTGTTGTGCTTTTTAACAAATGTACCGTTTTTCGACCTTTTTCAAACAGTAGTCGATGAACTTTTTTTCAAAACTTTTTTGTCTTATTTAGTAAGTGCTCAGGAGTAATTTGACACCTTTTTTTTAGTTCACAACAGTTCGATTTAAATTTTTTCCTACCTGGCATATATAGATTTTAGTGTGCAAACTACCAAAAAAACACTCTCATTTTCAAAAGGTTATAACTTTTTCTACGGCGGTTACATTTTTATGTTCTTAATACCAAATGATTGGGAAAAATCTGTAGAATAAAGTTTGCGGTTTACATTTTTTTCTTAGGCATCTGTTTTCAAAATTTTGGTCTTTAAAAAAAAATGGTCAAAAATTTTGTACTGAAAAATCACTTTACCCGACTTAAAAAAAAAAACTGTCGTTGGGATTTTAAAAATTCTTTCAAATTTGACATCAGCGTAAAATCCTGAAGAAAATGAGATACGTCCCATCAAAATCCTATAGAAAAAAGTTTTTTGCCTTAAATCGCGTGGATGTGAGGTGGACTTATTTTCTAATGGAAGAGATCGAGGCACAATTTAATCTATGCATTTGGTTGATTTGGGCAAAAGGGCGTTATTTTATGTTTATACTGCAGTGTAAGGGTATTTAATTTTTGGGCAGGCTAAAGGTAACACCCTTACTAGTTTTTTTTAACTAGTCTAATGTACACACAAGCCATCAAATGTTGTACCTTTTGTTTTACTTTTCTATTTTGTTCAGATTCTGTATAAACTGCAAAAATGTATTGCATACTTTTGAGTAAAAGTTTGCATTCACAATATTTATTCTGCACAGAACGGATATTGAATTCTTGCCAAACGTTTTGTTGAATTTTTTCAAATATTTGTTATTGTGATTGCGTACATTCTACAAGTTGTTACTATAAGTGTGTACCTACTGTATGTGCATACTCATACAATTGTAGCGTTCGTTGTTGTTTCTTAGAGCCTGAAGTACAAAAAATAAATATTATAAAATTTAACAATTGAACGCTTATCAAGAAATTTCTGTCTGTGGTTGATTCGGATAGGAGGGAAGGACTATAAAAGTCGTTATTGTGTCTGGGCGAAGCTTAAATTCGTTGAGCTGAACTTTTTATGAGTCTGTTTGACAGCGATTACTATGCTCCCAAAAATATACTGCTAAATGAGAAAGAACAATGTAAGCAAAATGAAAATTTGCAGTAGGTAATTCAAATTACTGTGCCTTAAAAGTTAAGAGTTAAGTTAAGATGAAAGATATCGTCGGGTTAAATTTACAACTAGACATCTACATTTTTCATGTTTTGAGGAAAAAGCGTTTTAAGTTTTTTAAATTTCGTTTTTTGTATGGGATTTTGCAGTTTTCTACTTTTTTTTCTTTATATAAAATTGGATGAGGACTACATATCAAAAAACCGACAAGACTGGGGTAAAGATCCGTTTTTTCTTCATGTTTTTGTATACTTATCTCAAAATGTCAGTACATGTAGATGTCTAGTTGTAGTTTTAACGGCAAGATATGCAGTTTAAAAAAAAAACGTTTTTAATGGAAGATATTCAGACATGTTCTGAAATCCGACTTACTCCAGAAACGAAATTTAATTAATAAATAAGATGAAATAGGAATTGAATCAGTCATTTTTAATCCTCATTCGGCTGAAGATTTTTTCAACATATTTCGGCTGACTAGTTATCCGGGTGAACTAAATAATAAAAAATTAAAAAAGTTAATTCAAATCATAGAAACGGACACTTTTCGTGGGTCTATTTTACGTTGCGATGCATGTAAATAGTTTATTAGGATTATTATCGATAATTTCTGGGCTCCGCACATATTTCTTTTTTATGATTCTGAGCAATTCTTTCCATTTCGTGACCAATTATCGTTGCGCCAATATTCCCCTTTCTAAGTCGTAAAAGAACGGTATGAAAATTTTTTTGGTCGGGGACGCTTTCCGCTGCTTGATAACATCTATTTTGGTTGACAGCCCGCCTAGGAAAGAGGTCCTAATTGGGCGCAACCTACGGACGATTTTTGTACAACATTGCTAATAGAAAAAACTTCAGCTAAGTCAGCACGGTGCGAATAAATAAGTCATTGCCATTTAGTAAAAGCAAGTTTGTGTTCCATTATGACAGTTTATGCAGAAATTTATCCTTATGCAAACATGCCTGAAATAATTACTCACTATAACCGGTTTAGATACGATTTATCACAACTAACATATACTTTACATAGAAGGACGCAAAATTGGCTTCCAACCTTACAAATTCAGTTGTTAAACTAGGCTTTCCGCATTATAATCCAAAGAATCAGTCTACAGCCAATATAAGCTACCTCAACAGTCTTTTAGGTGTTTTGTCTTTTGATAGCGCCGCCTATCAGGTGGCGTTGCACCCCCCATGCTAAATAATTCTAAACATTCAAAACTCTGCACCAATAGCAGTTATGAAACTTGAAGCATGAATTTACGTTGTATCTACCGTAGGCCATGCTAAATTGAGGGGATCGAACCACGAGTGGTTGCACCTCCATACAAAAAGACCCTAAATATGCTATATTTTCGCACCTATAGCAACTATCGTTGTAAAACTTTTTCCTAAAAATCAGCTGATTTCAAGGCAGTTTTTTCATTGCTAATATCACTATTGGTTTTTTAGCTTCGCAGTTGTTTGTGAAGTATGTTTTGTGAAGTTTTGCGGAGCTTAGAATGAGTGACCTGAACGAGGTGACTGAGCCTTTGTTTTGATGTCATAGCCATTCACCCAATATACATCATCTGTTATGGTCCTCGACAAGAAGTTTTCATCTTCTTCTAAACGTTCAAGCAATTCCTGTCAAGCCTGGATGCGAATAGCTGTTTGGTCGTCCGTCAATAAACAAATTTCGCTGCAACGCGGTTCATCTTCAGTTCGCGGTTCACTCTTCACAGCAACTCTTTGCTCGTTCAAGTCACTTATTCTAAAATCCGCGAAACTCACAAAACACACTTTGAGTTGCTCTCTCTTAAATCGTGAATTTCATTTATCAATCATACGTACTTCTATGTACTTCCACTCTAATTATGAAAAGCCATTTAAGGGGAAACCTAAAGGAACTGGCACAATATAAAACAAAATGACAAGGAGCAAAATACTTAGTAATAGAACTTTTGTTCATTTTCTATGATCCTAAGGACTTTTAGGATATAAAGTCGTTCCATTCTGTAAGTAGGTAAAATAATTCAAAACTGTTTCAAGAGCAGTTGCTCGAAAAGGAGATATTGATAGCAATCCATCTATAAAACAATAAAAAATAAATTACAAACAACATCATCATCACAAACTTTGCATGTAAACTGACAATCAGCTTATAATGGTAAAACACCAATGTACGAATGTAGATGTGCGTGACTTGTATAAAACAACATTGACAACAACGTTAACAAAGCGTAACAAACAGCAAATGTTGCAGCAACATTGCAATCTAACGAAGTACAGTAGAACGTCGATTACCCGAATCGGTCTAGTGCACTACTGCACGTATTGTAGATTTGTGTTTTTTAAACTTTATAAAGTTTATTCTTTGTAAGACAGTTCGTTTTTCTTTATTACCAGTCTATGTCCGATTATCCGAATCGACCTCGGTCCCAATTAATTCGAATAATCGGCATTCTACTGTATATAAATTCTTACGCTGCATTTTTTGCGAGGATTTGAAATCATGCTGAGAGTAAGGAAATTCTTTTAAAAATACCTTCACCAGTAGGAAAATGACTTTGCTGCACGAAGAGAAATATCGAATCAAATTATGCTTTGTGAAATAAAAACAGCTTGATATTAATTTGGAATCAATAACACAGTGCTATAAAAATTAAAAAATTTCATACAGTTTTTAAGAGCCTTAGGAAATATACTTAAAAGTTGTAACACACCCTCAAAATCTTAAGTAACCCTTGAAACATCTTGCGTGCTTTAAAATTTGAAACTAATTTATTTTTGAACCGATTTCGGAGTTTTCTACGGCTATGGAAAGTCTATATATAAATCGTGGCCTAAATATAAAGGAATTATGTAATGATATTTTGGGGAAAGTTCAAAATTTACAAATATTATTTTTATTTTTTTTTTTTTGTAGCTTATTATATTTTTAAAACATATCTTTGATAGGTAATGTAAGATTATTTAACCCATTAGTTGCTGTTTTTATGGGTGGTGTTGACACCTTTTTCTAAAGCAATAATTGTTTTTAATGGGTTAAAGTGTAACACGTAAAATCTTACTAAAGTTCACTTAAAATCGTTTTCTTTCAACTACTTATAGTAATTTTTAAAAGGAAGAGATCGGGCAATCCTTTCGAAGCAATTGTTAACAGTTATAATTTCAAACAAAATAAGATAAATATATAAAAAATTCGTAACATCCACAATTTTCAACTAGTTTTAATGAATGATGATTAGATTGATTTGCAATTAAACAGACTTTATAATCAAATTAAAGTATGGTAACCAACCATCCTGGATTTTGCAGGACCGTCCTGAATTTTGTCCACTCGTCCTGGATTCAAAAATGTCCGGGAGATTCCCGGAATTAAATGCATGTTATACTGCGTGATTAATTTTATTTTATTCTAAAACAATTTTAATCTATGAACCACAGACCATAAAGAACAGAACATAGACCAAAGATTATGAATAAAAAACCATATACTTTCGACCATAGACTATAGACTATTGACAAACCATAGATTATAGACCATAGTCCATAAGAGAAAGATCATGGATCAAAAATTATTTATCATAGATGATAGAGCATATATTATGAATCATATACCATAAAGAGCATATGGACCATATATTATGGACCGCAGACCATAAATGACAGATCTTAGACCATATATTATGGATCATATACCATAAAGAGCACATAGACCATAGATTATAAACCATTGACCATAAAGGACAGATTATAGACCATAAATTATGGACCATAGGTCGTAAGGCCTGATCGTAGACCATTTATTGTAGTCTACTATTTTTGCCCCACCTGTATAAAATAATTTTTTTTCCTGTCCCGGATTGGGCCATCAAGAAAATGGTCAAAATTAAAATATACCTTACCTTACATTTCAAAATCATGCTTAAGATAGACAATAAACTTTACAAAATGGAAAAAATAATTGCATATTTCAACTTTCCCCTCAAATATCTCCACATGCTTATTTGGACATATTAAGCTATTGATTATACCATAAAGAAAAAAACTAAGAGGTACAGAAATCGGTCAATGGGTCATTTGAGAAGAAGAAACCGTGAAGTGCTATTAAATTAGAGGGTAGAAATTACACATATATTGCCTTTTCTGTGGCCGTTAAAAACATCGGTTGAAAAATAACTGAGCTAAAATTTTTTAAGCGCGCAAACTCGCAAAAAAACGGTTTTTTAAGGTTGAGTTAAGATTTTGAGTATAAGCATGTTTAGTACTCGACCAGAAATACAATATCTACTAGGTCTGATGAAAAGTGTAAAATCACTGTAGCACTGTGTAATTGAATTTCAATATTTTTCATTTTCATTAATTCTGATAATTTCTCAAATATTTTCTGTTCGGGGTTGGCTATTACACACCATAACCCACGACAATTTGGCGCCAATGCTTGAAATTATGCCAAGTCATATGAAATAAAAAAAAGGTAGAAAACTCCAACTCAGAGTGTAGTTGCTGCTGCTGCTCTCAAGCATGTTCTGACCAAAGTGCAACACATGTACCATTGTTTCCGGAAGTAGTGCAGATAGAGTGAACTAACTAATGGCTGTGGCTGATAGTGTGGATTGTTTGAGAATGAAGTGATAGTGAGTTTGAATGTGGCAAAGTCTGTTGTTGTCTGGAGGACCGTGCGCCAAGAAACATGGCAGTGAGAGTCCATAGTGCAACTATTGTAGTTGCAAAAAAAGAAAAAGAGAAGTCGCATGAAAGTTATTTTGTCACGAAATTTATTACATTTAAAATAAGAAAGAAATGTTATGTATGCTAAATTTTCTTATATACATACAATACATAAAATAAGTGGATTTATAAGCTCATTTTACGCATGGTTAAAATGAAAATGGAGATGTGAGGGAAAAAATACAGATTTTCGTAGATAAAACTTTTTTTTTGGGGGGGAACAGACAAAGTCTTTCGTTCTTGTGCACATATCAAAATCACGAAATAATAGTTACTTATATGACTCTTTGGCAGACAAATTTTGCAAATTTGTGGGTGGTAGCGCCCACCGATAAATACGACCCCTGTTTTTTTGAAGTAGATCCTCAAAGATTTCAGAAACAAAAAATTTGTTCCTTATTAAATTCTTTTCGACAATATACGCCAATATGACATCATATGATCAGAATGGCCCATTGACCGATTTCTGGTATAAGAACTCATAAACGTCTTATGCCCCAGACAGACGTGAATGTCAAACTTTTTATTGCATGATTCTAGGCTTTTAGTAAATACATATTTCATAGACATTGACTTACAGAAAATTTCCCAATTCAGGATCTAAAAAATTTTAATTAGCTTTTCTGATGCTTAACTCACTAATCATCTTGTTTATGATGTTTTAGAATTTTTTCGACCCTGAATTGAGAAATTTTCTTTTAGTCAATTGTCTATGAAATATGTATTTATTAAAAGCCTATAATCATGCAATAAAAAGTTTCATATCATTGCGTCTGTAATGTGTATTAGAGCTGCCGTCAGTCTGGGACATTAGTTCCATATTGCTATGTTTTTTTAGGACATAAACGATTAACTGGATAGTGGCGATTATAGAACGCGAAAGGTAATTTCATTAGACAAGCATACATTTAGGATCTCTTCTAGTGTCATTACAGGGCGTTATGTTGTAGACAAGCATCCTTCCAGAATACTTAGGTCATTTACTGATGTAGGAGAGCTTTGTAAAAGTTTTAAAATTTCTGGCGACGAGAAGTCTAACTTTCACTATCTTCGTGAATGAATGCCTAGCGCTCACAAACTAGCATTTCAAAGTCGAAATCGTTCGCATAGGATGATAATAAATATGATGAGAACTGTCAGCTCGCACGTTAACATAACCTAAATTACGGCATACAGCTGCAGGTACGAACAAGCTATGCCAACAAAAAAACAGACGAAGTATTCCAAAATAAAGTATTAAGGAGATCTAAAGGTAGGGACTGTACTTAGACAACCAAATACAAAATTTTCTAATGAGGCTCAGACGAATACACTTTTCAAACACCTTTCTTTATCTTCAGTGTATGGAATAAAATATTTTACGAGAATTTTTTAATTTTCTTAAAATTTTTGTGGATTCACATACAGGTAACTCTTGTTGCGCTAAATCATATTTTCCACTCAAACACTCGCTGCAAATGATGGAAAAAAAACTGCATATTCCTCATGGAATCGGAAGAAAAAAGTTTGTGGTTTCTTTTCCTTTCATTTGAATTTTCTTTTTATTCTGTTGTCGGTATCATGTTGCTATCGTTGGACCGGTAGCAGTTTGCAATGACAATAATAACAAAATGATGCAATTTCGCCTGTGGCAAAAAGGACACATTCTTCTGATAGTTTTCATATCTTTCAACTTAATAGTGAATTCAGTGGTGCGATAGTCCTTTGTCGCTTGTAATATGAGCTGGGTAATTGCAATTTGTGAATGAAGGTCATCATATCAAGAGTGAACAAAACTGTTAAATGCAATGCTTGACTCTTAAGACTTACAAAATGTTTTAATATATAAAACTAGTAAGCTAAAGTTGTCCTTAAAGTCAAATAATAATTGAAGATTGCTAAATAGTGCAAACGAAAACTATTTGAATGAAAATTTTAAAAAATATAAAAAATACATACTACATATATCAAAATATGGCTTTTTTTGTCCGCACATATTTTTTATATATATTTTTATTAATTGGAAATAAGTACAGAATATAACAGCCTTATTTTTTTGAAATAGGTTTAAGGTTAAAACAATTAAAATAAGGTTTACTTATTACTCTAATTTTTAGCATATTTTAAAAAATAAGGTACAAAAATTGAAAGATTGTCGTAAACTTAACGTGAGAATGCTAAAATGTTCTATAAAACAATAATAATACAATGAAAATAGTAAACAAAAAGACGAAACTGCAGAAAAGAGATCCTAATTTTAAAATGATTAAATTATCTACAGATAAAAGACAGATAAAAGACAGACAAAAGATAGATAAAAGAATAAGCATGTATAAAAAAACCTATCAGTAGAATGTCACACACTCGTGTTTTTTACAAATTTTCTAAACTTAATAAAAAACTAGTAAGGGTGTAGCCTATAGCCTGGCCAAACATCAAATACCCTACACTGCAGTATTTTTAAAATTTTGCTCATATGGGAGGTGCCACGCCCTCTTGTCCGATTTCTTGCAGTTTTTGTTTAGAGCTTGCATTTATAATTCCTAGTGTCGAAGTAAAATTTTGTTTGATTATCTCAAAAAACGCTTTCAGTATACCGTTTTGAAGCTTTTGCTTGTATGGGTGGTGCCACGCTCTCTTGTCCGAATTCGCCCAGTTTGTTTTTAGAGCTTGCGCTGACGATTCGTAGTAGTTTTTGTGTATATTTTGGTTGCATGGACGTACAAAATATTCCTTAAGTTGAATATATTTTTTGTATGGGTGGTGAGCGGGTTCGTTGACCGATTTCGTTCATTTTCAACCCCACGAGCTAACTTTAACGACGGAGGCACATTACCAAATTTCATTGAACTACCTTGCTCAGTTCCCAAAAAATTTATTTCCACGCACAGACAGCCAGCAGCCAGCCAGACAGACGGACATGGCTATATCGACTCAGGAGGTGACGCTGATCAAGAATATATATACTTTTCTATATCTGTCACGCCTCCTTCACTGCGTAACAAACGGAAGGACAAAGTGAATATACCCTGAGTGTAGGGTGTAAAAACTGAGCGGAGATAGTCTAGAATGACGGACCAACTTTTGTGTATATCAATTCAATGTAAATATTTTTTATTTTTTTTTTTTTGAAGTTAACACAGAAAAAAAAAAAACTAAACTCTCTAAATATTGACAAAGTTTGAGTTTTTCATTTTAAAATTTCATTCAATCAATTTCGCAAATTTTCAATTAATTTTTATAGTTAACCGATGTCTTTTGCTCTAAATAAAAATAATTTTTAGAAAATATAAAAATTGACGAACTTAGATTCTGTTAAGATAATGTCGCTTTTCCTGTAAATTCTGATTATAAGCTTTTTTTTTTAAATGGTCGCTTTCTGCTTCAGAAAAAAAGGGAAGATTGTTATAAATATATTTTTTAACTAGATAAATTACATAGTTTTGTGCACTGTATATACGTAGTATGGATGCCCACATTTTATTTTTCTTTTTTATTTTTCAACTTTTTCTAATTTATGACTCAATTCTAAAAAAACTTCTCTATTGTGCGGTTGCATTGTTATTTCAAATCCATGGTCCTCATGATTTATTCAATACACGTACCGTTTACTCACTACCATGGCTTGAAGCAATTAGAAATTTATAAAGAAATCGATAACGTAGTTGACAGCAGAACTTTCCTATGAATGAAACATACGCACATTACATATCTACCTGAATAGCACTTACAGGAATAATAGCGAGACTTCTGCAGTTTGTCTCCAATTGAATAGAGGAAAAATAAATATTTCAAAAGATATCCTTTTCATATCCTATTAAAGTATTTAAATGAGTTAAATTGACTTAAATTCTGCAAGCAAGATCACTTTGGTTCTAGTGAAAGTATTATATTCGAGGATGCATTTGCCAGTTCTGATGTTAACTCTCTTTAGTAGCGGCGTTTTCAGTGACTCAACATTATTATAAAAAATTACACTGTTTTATCAAAATATGAATATTTTAGTTATTATTTAAAAAGTTATGTATTAGATTACAAACTTAAAGATTATTTGTGAAGCCTTCTTCCCTATTAAAACAGTTCTGGACTATTTATTTATAAATTCTTGTAATTCTATAATTGGCTTTGAAATTATCATCGAACAATTAACTCAATTGAAATATTCCTTTCAGTCACCAAATGAATAATGCAGTGATTTGCCATTTTTGGCCAAGTACTTATACAACACCATTTTAATATACAGTATATTACAAAATTGCTAAATTTACAAAAATTGAAAGTGATGTGAGGGAGTTATAATGTATAGAATATTAAGAATTTTTGGCACATTCGAACAATTTTGAAAAAGTCAAAAGTGTTGAGTCAAAAATGTTCAAAAGCTTAAATTTCATAAAGGTTGAAATGTCGAAAAATATATAAACTATTATCATATCCAGCCGTATCACTCCTGTAACTTTGACTTTATTTTTTTCCACTTTCACTTGAAACGGTTTGCAATATTTTTGTATGCTGGTTAATATTATTGGAAATATTTTAATTAAAAATCATTTAATATTATCAGTACATTTTGTGCAAGCGTAGATTTTTTTTTTTTCATTATTACGTACGAAAGTCCTTTGATGAACAGAACAGCACATGGATGCAGTGCTATTTTCACCCAATGCAAAATTAATGATAGCCATATTCTTTTACGTGGTTTTTAAAACACATGGCTTATCAGAATATCAGTATTCATGACTTTTTCTTCCGATATAGGCCAAAAATTTCTCAAGTGAACCAACTATGAATTTATACGTAAAAAAGAGTTTAAAAAAATTTTTCTTTGTAGCATCTACTAAATACTTATTTTGAAAAAAAAAAAAAAAACAAATTTCTTAAATAGACCAGGAAACAAAATGGATTTTTTTTTTTGATAATTTTATATTGAACTAATTAAACAGTCGTTTTTGCAATTTTTCAATTTTTTTTTTTTGAAACCGAAATTTTTCATTTATAATTGAAAATCTCTGTATTGACCATCTCTTATTGTACGTTAAAAGAATCAATTTCTTATTGTACTAATGACTGTTGTTTTTTTAAATAAATAAATAAATAAACTTCAAAGGAATAAATATAAATTTAAGCAACTTCTCCGTCTCTGAGAAAATTACACAAAATATGTGCGCAATCTCCACATATCTAGAAACTATATCCCAGGAAAAATTGGAATAATCGATAAAGGTTCAAAAGTTAGTAACAATATAGCGACGCCGCACAAAGGGGTATTGTATACGATTTTACGCATTTAATTGAAAAACAAAATGTTTGAAGTGACGGCTTTTTTTGATACCGTTTAAAAGATAATTAAATTCTGCGTCACAAACAATAAAAATTGTTGACCTAAACTTACTAGGAAAAAAGTTATATGCGGTTGAAGATCAACTTTTTTTGCTATCGTTCGCGCGCTGTGAAAAATTTATTATTTATTATTTTTTTATAAAAAAAAAGTTTTTTGTGGAAAAAGTTTTAATGGAACCTTCAATTTCAGGTAATTGTGGTTCTTACTACATAAAAGTTTTTTTGAGTTAATGTTTAAAAAATTTTGTTTTATATATATTAAATATGTGTTAAAAAATTAAGGTTTTTTATTATTCAAGTGGAGTTAAAGTATTTTAGGTTGTGCAAGGATTTCATCTTGTTATGATTTTCTTTAACTATAGACTGTCCGTAATAAGTGTTAAAAATTTGGTTGTGCCATGTTTTGCTCCTTCGGAATTATTAAACTTTGTGTAAGAGAACTCCAGTCGCTACTATGATAAGAAGCAAGTGCAGCCACCAACAATGCAATGATTTTTTTTCCTTTTGTTTTGTTTGTCTTCTTAAATTTTGATGGACCCTTTTAGTTCAGGTATTTTTGTAATACAAAAGTGGTTTTTGTTTTGTGAAAAAGTGTTTTGCTATATTTAATTTTTTTTTTTTGTTCGTCAGTTTAAAATTAAGTGCATTTTGGCTATATGCATAGGCATATAGTTGTTTCAAAAGTGAGCTCAAACAAAAATGTTTTGATTTTAATAAAGAGTAGACATTTAAGTTAGTTTTTATGAAAAAAAGGGTTGCGGGTTATTGCGCGGCTGCGAGAAATTTAAATTTTTTTAAGGCAAACTGGCATGTCCAATATGTATGAAAATGGAGCAAAAAATAAATAAAAAGTTAAATACAGACATATAGACAGACAATTACCCCCAAAAATCTGCAGAGGGTGTCAATAAAGTTCGCTGAGTTTTTAAAAATTTTTGAAGGTCATTAGGAGGTCGCTCAGCGCCGTTATATGCAAAATCTCGGCTTAGTACAGTTTTTAATTTATTACGATTTAAGAAACGCTCGGAATGAGTCATCCGATATATCAAATTTTTTGTCTTGAGTCAAGGTATATAAAAACATTATATCTCGAATTTAAAATCATTCATATATTGTTGTTTTAGATAAAAAAACCGAAAGAAAACATATTTTCGATATTTCGGCCTGCCGTAAAGCTCCTAATTTACATCTTGGAAAAACTGTTTTTCATAAGTTTATCATAAAATCATACAAGAAACAATTTTCTATTGCATCTTAACCCATTATATCCCGTTTTTAGGGGTCTTCTTGACCCTTTTTTTCTTAAACTTGGTTAAAATGGGTTAAAATGTTCTACAAAAATATTCTTCAAAAAATTTCACTAGGATTCATCAAAGACAGAAATTCTTAAAACTTCAGAATAATGCGTAAAAAATTTGATGACAATTTTCAATTTCCGTTTTTAATTGCTATTAAAAAAAAATTTCACTACATAATGTGCAACTGCATAAGTTTTCTACTTTTTTATGCATAATTAACTAAAAAAATAAGTTATTATAACCCTCAATAGCCTGGATGAATTTTTAGCGTGTTTTAGTATCTAATACCCCACTGTGCGCCGTGCAAGTCTTTTTTCAGTTATAGAGAAAAGCACCTTACGAAAAATGTATATGACATAAAATGCTTAGAATCAATACTTCTGAATTTTTTCAGAATTTTCTGACTATATAAAAGGTTTCACAAATCCGAAAAAATCGAACAACTCAAACGCATTCCTTAGACAATTCTAATCACTTTAAGCCTTATATCCTTTTTCAAGATTCCTCTACTACTGAAAAAAGACTATGTCGGTGTCACTTGCTTATATCTCTTGAATCGATTACCACAATTTTATAGTTTCTAGATATGTAAAGATATGAAATAGGGACTTTCAGTAATACTTTAATTAAAACTTTTTACTCCAAAAAATTACTGTTTTATTTCTTGGTCCTTGCTAAATATCTTAGAAAAAAAAACATTGAAAATTAATTTTTAATTGAACTTTTAGTTAAATATTTGCATAGAATTTTCTAACACATAATTATGACAAATAAATAAACGGATTAAAAACACGGCTATAGTAACATATGTTTCGTCTTTCGCCACAAAGTTTCATCAGACTATTTTTTTGTTGTAGTTCATGATCTGGTTTGTCGCCCATTTAATTTGACTGCTACGGCCCTGATGTGATGTACCATGTACTTACCTCAATAAGTAAATTTTGCATTCTACCATCTGTGTAATGGATAACGCTTCCCATACCCCAAGAGCACATTATCTTCATTATTAACCAATAATGTGATTTATTTTTATTTATAATGATCATAAAGACTATGTCTATGATTTTCTCTGAGAAAATTAAGCTTTGCACAGCCTCCAGATTGTTAAAGTTTTATAAAATTGTTGAAAAAAAAAAAAAAAATAAAAATGGATGAAAGATTAAATTATTTTCAGAATATCAAATTGGCCTACCACCTAAACATAAACCAAACTGCCCACAAATACAAAAGTGGGATAGCGTTGAATAGCAGATGCATGCGAATTCGGACAAGAGAGCGTAACATCTTTTACAGAAGCAAAATCTTTGTAGCGCTATGCTGAGAGAGTTATACCGGATAATTCAATATGGTCCATTTTTGTAAGTTTTGTAGAGCAGTTTCGCTCAATTTTACGTTTTGAAAAGGTCAAAAAGCCATAACTTCTAAGCTGTAAAACGTGCAAACTTAATTTGAAAGGATTTTTTTTTTTTTTTTTTTTTCACAAAATATATTTTGGATGGTCAAAAGAGTAGGTCAAAAAACGTTTTTTGTAATACCAGTCTGAACCAGTTAAGAAATGTCTAATACTCTTTTCACAGCGGCTCGTTTTTCATATCATTCGTTTTAGCGGCAAAAACTAGTCAAAAACTGCTGATTTGAGATAGTGTTTTCTACAAAAACGAGTCAAGTTTTCATTAAAAACTGGTGTAAGTTATGAACAATTATGTCAAGGAACATTTGTCACAACTAACCGATTTTCTACTACCAAGTGAAATCGGCTGGTTTTTTTCTTTGTGTCCATAGAAACCAGTGCGACATCATTTTTGCAAGCGATATCATAATTTAAAACTGTTCTTAGTTATTTTTATTCAAAATTCTCGAAAAATATTATTGGGTGTATGCATTAATTTCCACCGTTTTTCAAAAGATATCGCCATCAATACATGGAGACTTAAATGTTAGATCAGAAAAGTTATATCTGAAGCTTAGGCATCTGTCAACAACTCTGCATCATTAGATTTGAAAATTTTCATCCGCATCATAAATTTCACTGTGCTCCAAAATGTCCGAGTTCGTGCCGAAAAAGCAACATTTGCGGGAAGTTTTACTTCACTACTATATTTCAAAGAAAACAGCTGCCGAAAGTCATCGCATTCTTGTAGAAGATTATGGGGACTATGCTCCAGCTGAATCAAGCTGTCGTGAGTGGTTTCGACGGTTTAAAAGTGGTGATTTTGATGTCGAAGACAAAGAACGTCCTGGTCAGGACCAGCTAGGTGTGATCCATTATGAGCTGTTGCCAGGTGGCCAAACCATTAATGCTCAACTCTATCGTCAACAATTGATTCGATTGAAGCAGAAAATCCAGGCAGAGCGGCCAACGTATGTGACCAGACACGAGTCAATCATTTTCCACCACATATTGCTGCCCCAGTCAAAAATTACCTGGAAAACAGACTACCATTTGTTCCGATCGATGCAGAATGCCCTATCAGGAATACGCTTCACTTCAGTTCAAGATATCGAAAATTGGCTCGATTCGTTTTTGGCCGAAAAGCCGGCGCAGTTTTTCTGAGATGGAATCCATAAATTGCTAGAAAGATGGGAAAAAGTAGTGACTAGCGATGGGCAATACTTTGAATAAAATACATTGTTCCATTTTCTGTAAATAAAGTCTCAAATAAAAAAAAAACGATGGAAATTAATGCATAGACCCAATATTTGATGAAAGTCTGACAACTTAAATCAAAATGCATTTCCAACTTTGTGTGGCAATGATGTGACAAGTTATTAAAACCATATTTCTTGTTAACCGATGCCAATTGCATCTAGCGTAAGAAATTATTGTTTCAAGAGTCAAATGAAACGTGCCAGCAATGTCAAAGTGAAATAATTTAAGCACGTGCTTAACTCAGCAGCGAAAATTTGCTTAATCAAAAGGACCACAAAAATTGATTGTGTCATTTCATGGAATATTGAAATATTTAGCATAAATAATGATGCCAAAAACAAACAGTAATACGTACATAATAATAATTCCTGATAAGAATGTCCTTTGCTATGACATTCAATAGCCTCAGAGAGTTATGTTCATGCCAGTAATGTGCAATAGAAAAGCTTTAAAAATTTGTATATCATACTGATATTATGTTATGGATGAAAGAAAGTCCAACAAAATTTCAAAAAAATAAACAACAATCACAGCAATATCAGCGTCATCATCATGACCATAAATACTTTATTTGTTGGATGTTATTGGTGCCGTTGGTCGAAAGGATTCAGGGGTAACAAAAATTTATGAACATTTCGATGTCACTTTTTCGTGATTACTTTTTCTTTCCACATACTTATTTGGCACCGCAGTGAAGGTTATCCTTTATTCGCTGCCTGCTCCACTGTCAGTTAAGCTGTGTAGTGACATATTTTTATCACACTGAAGTGTTGGCCTCTTTTGTCGTTTCGGTTCCTGCTGTTGTTATTGTGTAGGTACACAATAAACCACAATATTGATTGATGTTGTGTGAAGGCGATGAATGAATTTTCCTTCATATTCACGTTTTATTCACCGTTATAAAAATATCCTACATCCTGTTTTTGTTGGTATCCATTATAAAATAACGAGCGATATAAAAATCGCAAACAATATGTTATTTATTACTTGCACTTAGCGTGTTTTCATGTATGAGTGTTTGAGCACTTTATAATGCAGCGAGGCGATTGATTGACATTGAGGCTTTAAATTGTCTGAGAACAGTGTGGAATTTCGAAATTTTAGAGAAAATGTTGAGTTGATTAGAGAATTAGGCGTGACACACCCCTAACAAGCATTAACTATGAAACGCTGTTCTGTGCGAACTATTTAAGCAAATTTTAATAAGGCTTAGAAGGATACGACGTGGCTTCACCAGCAAAAAAAATTGTGGGCGCTGTTAAGCAAGTTTGCTTAAGAAAACGTGTCTCGATATAAGCACATGTGTTTTTTATACAATTTTTTATAGTAACTACACCAATTAATTTTTTCACCTTTATATTGATTACTACTTAATTTATATTTTCAATATTAAAAGTATTTATAATGCTTCACTTATCCAATAAAATATTAAATTACAGTATGAGCCTCATGGGCTACTTACTTAATTGCATGCTTTTGCGCGTACTTTCATTAAAGTTATGTTGAATAAACAATTCAACATAGTTATTTTTGAAACTTGCAAGTATCACTGCTCAATTGTTGATGACATATTGAATTAAAGAGTTTACCTGAAAAAAAGAATAATAAAATTAATAAAAGCAAATAAGTAAACTGGAATCAGAGATGTTAAAGTAATTGTTGTAAAGTTGACATAAATTTTAGTGAAATTTTGGTTTAAACATTTAATTTTTATTTTGGGCTTTAGGTGAAAAAATTAAAAGAATAGTTGGTTCTTTAAAATTTCTTCAATTAAGTTTTGTCCAATATTTCGACATCCATTGGCTGTCATCTTCAGGAACTCTATAGAATATAAGTAATGCAATGTTAACACAACTTTTGTTTGAGCTTTAGGGCAAAAACTTGTGTGTTTCTCAAACTTGCCTCAAAAACCACGAAAATGCTGGTTGTTATTCAGTAGAAATCTATTAAATGTTTTCTTAATTTTGTATTCTAATTACTCTGGAAGTCCGGGAATACGTTGAAGTTTTCACTTTAAAAAAACTCTGTTTTACACAGTCTATTTTACAACTTGGAAATTTTTCGAGACCAAGATCAAGATGCTTATATCTTTGCAAGACCAAGACTGCTATGGTCATGGTCTTGGTCTTGGGCACGATAATCGTCAAGACCAAAACTGCTTTTCAGTCTTAATAGATGTTTCAGGCCCGTTTCGAGGATAAAATCATCCTTTAATTAAATTTATAAATATAAATTTTGAATACTCAATAATCTCTAGAAATTTTTTCAAGACCACGAAAAAGACCGAGACCAAGACTTAAGGACCAAGTGCAAGACTCAATATCAAAACCAAGGCCAAGGCTAGGACGCAATGTCCAAGATCAAAACCAAGACCAAGACTGCTATGGTCTACAGGGTGGGCTAAAAGTCACGCCTGTTTGTAAAAATTTAATAACTTTTTTATTTATTATAATTTTTTTTTTCAGATTTATTCATCGAACCTTGTTACACCACCATGCAAAATTTAACGACCGAGCAATGAACCAAAGTGGTAGAGTTTTACTTTTTTAATGGGCATTCAATTTCACTGACGCAACGAGCAGATCGAAATTATTTCAACACCAGAAATGCACCTAGCCAAATCGCAATTAATCGTTTGATTGCACGGTTCCGACAACATTGATCGTGTACGGGACAGTGTTGATGAATATCCAGAAACTTCAACGCGAAGTCGTTCGTTCTGGACAATTGGGCATTTCTAGAACATCACTTCGACCTATTTTATCACGTCATTTACACATGCATCCATACAAAGTCCAATTGGCCCAACAACTTTTACCAGTTGACTATCATCAAAGACGAATTTGGGCAATACGCTTCGTGGAGTTGTGCGTCGAAAATAACAAGTTTCTTAACAATTTAATAATGAGTGATGAAGTACAATTCCATGGATATGTAAATAAACAGAATATGCGCCAATTGCACACGCTCAAGGAGACTTATCCCTAAGCTGGTCGTCAGCTTGACTTAATCGGCAAAAAACTTTAATCAAAACGCATAAAAGCTTGGTAATCACTTGAATGCTTATCCGTTTGTATAAAAATAAAAAAAGTTACCACCACAGTTCAGCAACATTTTGGATTCTTAGTTCCAGAGGGCCGGCCTTAAAGCTGAGTTTTCTTCGAATGTCACTAAAAAATTTATTTCTTTAAGTAATCTACTTCATCATATATACTTATGCTTCAGCATAGCTGAGTGAAACCCATTTCTCTAACAAAATGTCCGGTGTTCGAAAGAAAATTTTTCTCTGCTGAATTTCTCAATAAATTATTTTGATTTTACTTATAAATAAATAAATTTTTGCGCTTAGGTATGAGAAACAATTTAAAAACTTCAAGAATATTTTAATATCGCACCATATCCTAAGGGCAATCATTAAATAATATCGTCAGTTATGCAAAGAAAATTTATGCTTCATGCTAATAAAATACTTCCGGCATTTTTTCATTTGGCGCTAAACTGAAGAATTTCTGAGAAAAATACCATAAATACTTGTTAACAGTAAAACAACAGGGCAAATACAAAGAATGTGTTCCATTGTAAATAACAGAAAGCAACAACAACTAAAGCGACAATAAATTGCCAAATAAAACTGAAAACTTTGAGAAAACTCATAACAATGGCCAGACGCAAACGATTTCCAGAAAACCGCAGATAAAGTAGAAAATACACAAATGGCCAACAACAGCAACAACTTTTGTGCCAACAACACAAAACAAAAAATGAAATTGTTGCTTTAAAGAATTTATTGGTTTGTTTTTTTTATATCCTGATTTATAGAAAAAAGGATATTTGTAGTTTAATAAATAAAATGTTTAAAATAAACAGCAATTCACGTAAAAAGAAACTGATTACGTGCAAATGACGATGCACAGCCATAACCGTGCTAGCGGAGATCAAGGATAATATCTCATATAAATTATGATTAATTCGCAGTAATTAATTAAAAGTTTAAAACAATTTACAGCGCAACCACAAGGATATTAAGCGACAAAAAGTACTTTCTATATGAGAAGGATACATTTGTTTGTGCGCACATTTTATGGTTACTTACGTGTGTTAAGAGTTTTTTCAAATTTTTTGTGGGTCGTTTAGAGGTCATTTATCGCTATTTCATGCAAAATCTCAGGTTGATATTTATTTTATTACGATCTCATTAATGTTCAGCATGAATTTTACGATATGTACATTTTTTTATTTTGTATCAAGGAATTTTAAAAGAACATATATTGAACTTTTAATCAACAGTATAAGGGTATTTCTACAGAAATGTACACCGTGAGACAAAACTCAACATATCTCTGAAACTATTTAAAGTACATGGTACATGGAGATTTGGTACATATGTAAAAAGAACCACTGGGAAAATGGTCGATGTCACGCCTCTTAAAAAAATCTTAATTAATGAGATTTGGTAAATATATTTTCCAGAGGATATTTTTGTGAGTTACGTCATGAGTGTTACTTCATTCACTAAAGCTAACAAAAAAAAAAAAATAAAATCAGAAAATTACTTGGAAGAATTACTTGAATTATTTCAAATTCTACTTAAAAAAAAATTTATTCAGAAAGTCTTACCCAATTTGTAGAGTTTTGCAATTTTGTAGTTCAAGTCGAAAAACTGAATATACATAGTGCTATTTAATTACGACGCAAATATATGAAAACCTTTTCGAAATTTGAACCTACAGTTAAATTTTGGATAAGACTTGTTATCCCACTTTAGAATAATAAACCCCACAATATTAAACTTTACTCACTTTAAGAGGGGTGTTTTGAAACATTTTAAGAGAAACAAAACTAAGATAATTGCATCAAAAGAATCAATATAAAATTATGGTTATGATTATACGAGTAAGAAAATAGTAAGGGTGTTACCTTTGGCCTGGTCAAAACTGAAATACCCTACACAGCAGTATTTTAAAAATGTTATTTGTACGGGGGTGCCACGCCCTCTTGTCCAAATTTACTTAGTATTTGCTTAGATTTTGCTCTAATCATTTCAAGAATCTGATTGCAATTTAGTTGAATTATTTCAAAAAACACTTTCAACATAGCACGCTCTCTTGCCCGAATTCACCTTATAGTAAATGTTTCGCAGCAAATATCTTTCATTTATTTTTTGAATGTCCAGCGCTTGCGCTTAGACGCAGAAGAAATTTTGGCCATTTCAATTTGGAATCGCTTGACTTTCATTTCCTTTCATTTCATGTCATTTTATTTTCATTTCATTATCTGTAGTGTGTCTTAAATCAATATGGAAGTATATATGTACATAAAAAGTGGTTCTCTTAGACATTCCTTGCTAAAGCTCTTAGTATCGGGTATACAATAGGCTCTTTCTCGAGTCCTAAGTTATTGATGACAACATGTTCATCTCCTGGATCTGACCTAACCTAGCCTAAATGTTGCTCATAAAATTGCATTCTAAATATTTTTTTTTTTTGTATCAGCACGACAGGTATGACAGGTATAGAAAAGTATATGGAAAATTCAGATTTACACTTTAAGAATTGATTTTATTTTTATAATTTTTTAATGATTCTCTGTAAAAAAAAGATGTAGTACGTATTTTTTTTTTTATATTTTATATAGGTGCAAGCTCTAAGCAAACACTAAGTGAACTCGGACGAAAGATCGTGGCACCTCCCATACAAGTAAAAGTTTACTTACTCACTAGTTGTTGTTTTTTTGGTTTTCGATGCAATGCGTTGAAAATAAAGCTCAACACAACATGTCATTTAATCGATGCAAGTTGTTAGCAAAACCATTTAAATTATACACTGTTACAAAACAATTAAAAAAGTATTAAATAATTAATAATCCAAGGAAAAAGCACCGAATGGCAAAGATATTTTTCTTTTTAAAATTTGAAAAGCAATTGAACTTTCTGCCGTAACCTTGAAGAAATGATATAAAACATCAAAACAAATTATCGGCCAATAATTAATTACCCGGCACATCATGTGTGTGGTAGTAAGTATCACACACTTACATACCTATTAAAATTCATACACAATTAAACTTTTGTGTGCACTTTTAATTAGCATTTACTGCCGTTGCCGTGGTAGTAAAATGGGGCAGTAAAATGAAATTTTGCGTTCATTGATTTTTTGCGTTTTTTTTTGGTTTTTTTGTTAGTGGGTTCTGTTTATTTGCCCTTTATTTAATTACTCAATTTATTGTTGTTGTTATTGTTGTTTGTCTGTTTGTTTGTTTCTTTTTGGTTGTGATTTTAATCCTTATTTGTTATTTTTGTTTTTAATTCTTTGTTGCTTTTGCTGTTGTTGAAGGTTGATTCACTCCCAATCATTAGCAAGAACTCATTAAAAGAAAACTTTGCAGACTCTACGCACTCAAAATGATTTTGGCGGTATCTCATGATCCTCTGAAGTCATTGCGCTTTTAAAATTGAATTAAAATTAAATGTTTTTGATGATGTAAAAGTGCCGAAAAATATATTCACATACCTACACATATTCCAAGCACAGCAAATACATTTACATATTTATAGGTCAATAGGACAGAAACTGCAATTTAAGAAAAAAAAAAATTTTATTTTCTAATTTTTCTTTAATAGTTACATTTCTCGGGCTTACCCTCTATATAAAACTAGAAACTGTGTAAAAAGGTATCCACACAGTACTGTGGAAAAAATTTACACTGAAACTGAGTAAAATTTTACTCGGAAAAGAGATTAAATATTTTCTATATTGTTTTTTTTTTTTCACTTCATTGAATCTTTCAAGAATAAACCAAGTATTAACTAGCACAGGCCGACAAAAAAAAAAAACTTTTTTTTCCGCGGCCTCAGTTTTTTGAGTAAATTTAGATTCACTAGATACCTAGGGTATAACTTATTTGTAAAGGATTGACTTTAGTTTTCCAGATAATGTTGTTTAAAATTGCGAAAATAGCTGTTTTGAGGAATATTTGAAGTAGTGATTAAGATAATCTTCTTCATTTAACTTCACTTATTAACTTTTCCAATTGGATCATTACTTTCAGAGTTATCAACAACTGAATTATAAGTTTTTTGACTTCATACAAAAGAATTAAATTATCTTTGTATAGAGTTGAGATACCATTACTTCCATGAATGATAATTTGGAAAGTAAGGATCTAATAGGAAAAGTTAAAAGCCAAGGTTTAATGAAGAAGATTATGGCTTTTTGATGTTATTGAGAAAAATTAGTAATACAGTACAAATAAGAGTTAAAACAGTTTTTTTGCACTTTTAAGCAATGATATCTGGAGACCTACAGTCAATTCGTCCAATCTGATATTATTTTCGTTTACAGTAAGTCATGATCACTCGAAATGGACTTCGGCACCCTACGCCGCAAAATCAGTGTTGCCCTGTGTAATTTATCAAATGGACCCTCTGCATTAAGCTAATTTAACCATATCGTCCGTTGTCAATGCACCCTCATTCCCGGTAAAATAAATTTCGTTTTAAGACGCTAAGCCCCTTGGCTTCTTAGGAGGTAGGTTGCGAATGGATTTTGGTGGCTACTGAGCTGAAGTGTATACTTTTGTGTGTGCTTGGATATCTCATCTGAGATTGTGGATACTTGAAGATCCTTGTGTACGTTTATATTTTTCATGTATTATTCGTCGAAGTTTTTTGATTTGTGCCCTTTGAAGTTTTTCAATGTTGGAGGAGAATGCGGATCCTCACAGTACGACGCCAGATTGCATTCATTACTGTGATATGTATATAGCTGCACTTCGTAGTTGAAGCTCACCTTTGAGCTTCTGTTCAAAAACCAATTAAGTTCAATTTGTTTTATTTTTGGTCAAGATGCACTCCGGAATTGGGGAATTGTTTTTCCATTGATTTGAAGGTCACGACAGGTCTCTTAGTGTAGATTCAAACTAACACTTATAATCGTTTACCTGAAGTTCCAAAAAGTCTAGAAACTTTTCTATGCCAAAAAAGATGATCCTGAACAGTATCATCGGTAAGTGATGGTTGTGTTGTTGTTGACTAGCATATCATAAGTTAATATTAAAAAAAGTGAGGCACCTAACACACTACCTTGGAGAATACAGACATTGATAGGAAAATTAGGTGTTTAGAAACTCAAATTTGTAGATATCGAAGTTCAAAGATTGTCAATCTCAAAAGCTGTAGGAGTTTGATAAGACCCCTTTTATACAATAGATATTTGACAATCGAGTTCTAATTAATTCTGTGGACTTTTGATAAAACAACCTAACTGGAAATTGGCAACTTTCCAGGAGAGCCTAAAAACTGAATTACTACTTTTCAATAATGTGGCTCAATGTCGTTGATGCAGCGTTGAATTTCCTCTTTTCATACATTTTTAGTAATCTTAAAGTGTCAGCTGTCAAATTATTTTTTTCTTTTGGTTCATAACACTTCACCGGATGGCGCTAAGTTCAAATCTTGCATGAACTATGGGACACACTTATATCTCTGGAACAAGAAATCATAGAGACATGGCAATCATACCAATAGAAGCGTATTTAAATTTTATATTTAAGACTAAAATCCTGGAGAATTGTTTTATCTCGACTTAGGTGGTTTTGTCAAAAGTCCACAGAACCGTTAAATGTTCAGAATATGAACTCCACCTATAACTCAAAAACGATAAATTTGGCACTATTTATTATTTCTAGCTGTGCTGTGATATTTTGTCAGTGAAGATAAGGACCCTCTTCCTGTACGCGGTTACATATTTCTTACTACTTTTAATCCAAATTCATAGTAAAATAGCTTTATATGGCAATCTTTTTATTTTTAGAGGTCATTTTTTGATCTGTGAAAGAAAAACCCATATCTAAAGCAATTCATGGAAAAAAGAATTAATTTTCACAAATTCATTTCATTATAATTTTATCATTTGGGTGGCAAACAAAGTTTAACAAAAAAATTTGAAGGTGCGGCTTTTCTAATTTTTGGAAAAGGCTATAATTTATAAAACATTAAAGTTTTTCCATTAGTCCGTAAAGTAATAAAAATTGATTTTGCTTAAAACAAAACATTTAGCTCTGGAGCGTACCATGATAGTTTGGCGTTATGGTACGATAAGATACATAGCGCCTCGCAGAATGAATTGTTGAGTAAAAAAAAAGGACCATATATCTGGAATTAGGCGACCATGCAGTTTTATCAAAATTTGGCTCCGTACTTGGATGCTTTTTGATTGAGTATTTTATTTGCAAAGGCGATCATATGAATATTTTACATTGCCATATTATCATTTTTATTTCATATTAAAATTGTAGTGTATAAGTTTATTTTATTAAAACACGTTTCACATGTAAATTAAAATGAATTGGTGTTTCTTTGCATTACTTTTCCGCAAACTGTTTGGTATTTTAAATTTAAATTTAAAATGTTTTTATTACCCAAAATAGACAAAGCAGCGGAATGCTGTTTGCACATATCTTTCCTTTTGTAGCCGTCTGGCAACCATTGCGTATAAATTTATTGCTTTAATTTATTACACACAATGAAGAGCATGGCAAATGTTAGTAGTTTGCAAAAATTTTACTATAAATGTGACAAAATTGGGTAAATAAATGTGCTGACTTCTGTGAATAGATCCAGCAAAAGTGTTGAGTTTTTTTGAAATTTATTTGGAGTCACTTTTAGAATATGTAGTTTTTTGAAAACTTCATGTGCATCTAATTTTCAACAGTTTCTGATACCAACTTTTTTTTTATTTTGTATAAAAGTAAATAAAAACTTCTCTCGGATTGTTTTTTTTTTTTTTTTTGTTGGAGTAGATTGGTAGTTAGAGAAAGATCCAATTGATTGATGCGAAAAAAGCTGCACCCAAAGTTTTGTTCAAAAATGGAAACTTCCTAGCTTCAGTTCCAACACTGCCTTATTCCATTGATTGATTCAAAAATAAAAAAAATTACGTGTACCAACAAGTTTGTCTAAAAATAGCATTTCCGGAGTTGTGGCAAACTTGAGTCACTGTTCTTCTTCTTCTTTTGTGCATGGGTATATAATTTTGAACAAATTAAAAATATATCACAATACGATAACAAAAGTAAATTTTTTCTTGTTTTCCATACAACTCAACGGTAGTCATAATTTGTCCTGCGAAATAAGATTGAAAACCGTGTTTTTCGAGATGCATATTTCATTGTTACTTTTTTCAGGATTTCCAAAATTTTTCCCTTGTTATAGAGATAATGAAATAGATCTTTCATTCTTTGAAATCTGATAAAAATTTTCCATATTCCATAAAAAAAATTTTATAATTGGCCTACAGGCACCGAAGTTATGAGCATTTTGCTGAACCCGTCTTTTTTTAAGCTCGAAAGCCTTCAAATTTTTTCATAGGGCCCACAGCAAAAGAAAACCGGTTTCGATGCAAATAATGGGGTTATGATTGTCACTGTCACTGAGGGCAATTTTTGAAGAAGCTTTCTACATAAAGTCTGAATCCGAGATCAGAATTGCTTCATCACATCAGGATTTTGAGATATTTGAGGTTAAAAACACAAAAAATTACTATTCTTGCTGTGTTTAGATGCAAACTGCACAAATTTTTTTTTAACTAATACATAACTTAGTGCCCTTCTTTCTCTTAAAAATGAGCACTTGAAAATTGCCGCATCATGCTTCCTTCAATAGTTATGGCCAATTTAAAATAGCATCATGAAATCCTATAAAACGACTAAAATGACAAAGGCTATGGATTTCGTGATCGGTCATAACTTTTGAAGGAAGCATCGTAGGTTTTTTGTAAGTGCTCATTTTGAAGATAAAGATAAGCACTACGTGATGAATAAGGTCAAAATAATTAAAAAAAAAAGATTTCCGCAGTCGTCATCTAACCTCAAAAATAGGCATTTTTTGTTTTTTTTAACCTCAAAATCTTGACGTAATTGTCCAATTCTGACCTCTGATCTTCAGCAGCGATGTGACAAAATCATTGCTGCCCTTTGTTGTTTATTATATAAGCAGCTATATGAACCAAGTTTAAGCAAAATAAACACGAAATTTATATGGGTATATCCGAAATTAATCTCCTCTTATGACCCAGGTTTTAAGAAAAATTTTTTTGCCCCGTAACATATCTACTACTTCTGAAATATGTGCTCTCCCGTGTTTTATCAGAAATCTTGATTTTCCCAAAATTTTAGATAAAACGACTTCCTGACACCTTCTCGGGTCGAAATCTTTTTGACCACCTATTGGGTACTTCAATTTATACGTCAAGGATTATATTCCCCCACATTTGGTTATTGAACATGAAAAAAAATTTTCTTAAAACCTGGGTCATATAAGAGGATGTTATTTTCAGATATGGGCATAAATTGCAAATATGTATTTATGTGATTAATTTATTTTTACATTGTTTGCTATGTTTATTCTCGTTCGGGAGGGAAATTGAACCCCCAAATCTCCTCTCCTGGCTAACAAGCATATCCGTACATTGGTAAGTTTGATGTTTCCAAATAAATACGGAAATACGGTATTTATATTATAACGATCTCAAAGACGTTCGCAATCAGTCGTATGATGTCTAAAATTCTTTATTTTGGTTCAAGGTATTTAAAAAAATATCATTAACTTAATATCAACCATAAATTATTTTTTAAGTTAAAATCCTTAAAAGTAACGTATTTTTGAAATTTCAACCCATTGTAAATCTCTTATAGGGGAGAATGACCAACTACCGTCAATTGTTTGTAACGCTACGATCTAACATTTTCACAAGCACTCGTCGCGTCAACACGTATTCTTCGCGCCGCTCTTCATTGTGCGTTAAAAAATTTATCGGAAAGTTTCATTGGCCTCTTGTGTTTGCGGTGTTTTCAGTCACTTGTAGAAACTGATCATAAGGGTCAATATATACATATATATATATCCAACGCATGAGAGTAATGACACATAAACATTCGATGTATCGATGACGGGGTGGCCATTTTGATTATGTAGAAAGTGGGGAGTTGCGTTACAAAACGCCACATTTGACAGTTTTCAACCCAAGGTTGCATTTTTCATGCGTATATCACAATATTTGTCAATAATTCGTATGTTCCATGCAACTTGATGGATTTCCTTCACTGAATTTAGTATTTTTCTTGATTTTATTCGTAGTTTTTCGTGATTTTTGTAGGTAGTCATCATGCCACGTTATAGCTATCGTGCGACTAGCGAGTGATATCAATGCCTTAGTGGCTGCAATCAAAGAGTTAATTCGATAAAGAATATTCACCAAAATATGTAATTTTCTTTAATTTTTCTTTTAATTTCAACTGAACCCTTTAGCCAGAAGTTGTGTTTTGAGGCATACTAGAGATTCTATATACTGAGGTGCTAAAAAAGAATGAATTTCATAGTATTTTTTTCCTGAAACCAAACCTGTCGCACAACTCCCCATTCTCCCCTACTACAAGGAACATTTTCTTGAAATTCTAAACCCTTCATATCCTGCTTTTATGGGTGTTCTTGATCTTTTTTCCCCCCAGAAAGCTGGGCTATAATGGATTATACACAAACATATTTTGCTAAAAATTTCAGCTTAAGAAAAATGCGCAAGACATATCCAAATTTAGGTATCAAATGATTTTTTAAGCGCCATTTGTTTAATTTTTTTTCAACTTTTTGATGTAAAAGAAAAATTTTATTTTTATACGAAAAAGTTTTACATAAACGTTTTGCTTTAATTTATAACTATTTTTAACAATTATCTAGTAAATTTTAACTTTGATTTCACGGTTTGGCTAACAATCCTCATATTATGAACAAACTATATAACTAGGGGAATGTCGTCAGGGTTGGGCCGCTGTCAGGGTTGGGCCACTGCTATTTCTCGTATATGACACGTGCTGCCATCTGTGTTATAGCGTCGAAATATTGTTCTCGATTCCGGAAAACTTTTTTAAGCATTGCTTGTCACCGGGATTGTCAGTAAAAATGTTTGTGCATTCGTATAGTTTTCGGTAGTTCAAAAAATTTTGTAATAGCAGTGAAAAATGACTTGAAACTTGGAAAAGAACAATGCCACCGAAAAAGTAAGTATACATATTCATTAAAGGGTGAACCTTTAACAAGTTCCCAAAGGGGAAACTCGATTCCCTAACCTGTTCGCATGTAGTATTAATCGATTGAAAAACACGCTTCTCGTCAGGGTTGGGCCACTCGTGTAGTCTGGGTTGGGCCACATCAATTTTTATTTAGAATCAGTAAAATAACATCACTGAATCGGTTTTTTGGAACACAGAACATTAACATTACAGTTTTGGATACCCCCAGAGTTGGAACGAACGGAAAAGTAGCGAGTTCTATGGGCAAGCACGAGAAAGCAACGAGTGAAACCCACGGGGAACTATCGACTTCTTCTCGGAATTCGACTTCTTCGTTTCATGAGTCCACCCTTTCTGCGATTTTGTCATTGGTCGGCCTCTGCAAGCGGCCGCGACAACAGTGAAATCTAATCGGGGGCGCCGCCCGAATAAAAGACGTACTTTACCTCCCCAGAGAACCGCGAAGAGTTACGTAAATAGTAACAGATGCGCGATGCTTCGAAAACGCCTAAAAAAATCTGAATCGAAATTATTCAATCGCATGCATTTAATGCAAGCGAGACGTGTACTTGAAGTGTCAATCTCACAAAAAGTTACTATGTATGCCCAAATTGCGATTCAGATTAATGTTATTATGGAGATTTCCCATCGGAATTTTGTATAATCGAATAAAAAACAATAAAAAGTTCCATACATATTCATTACACACTATTTTAGTACATATTTCATCGATATTTGGTGGTGGCCCAACTCTGACTACTTTTTTTTTTTGAGTTTCGTCAATAACTCTTTTTTCCGAAATCGCAGCGAGTTGTCCTAAAGGTATGTTACAGATAAAGATCCGCACTTATATAAAAAAGATACAGAGGAAAGTTAAAAAGTGGCCCAACCCTGACGACATTCCCCTACTTAAATTCAAAAAAATTCAAAAAAACAGTTAGGATACTGAGAATTTTTTTTTAATGCAATATCGCTTGGCTACAGTTTTGCAGCATTTAAGTCGCATGGATTAACGTTGTCATTTCTCAGAAACTTTTCTAGCTTTGCATTCAATTTTTGTTCACTCGCATTAATCTCCATTTGAAAATATCGAACTTTTTACACACAATGTGGCACAACTAATGCGCAAAACACACAACACTGACCTGAAAAATATTTCCGCACCACAAATTGTTGTTTACGGGTTTCATTTACATTTTCAGCATTACATCAGGCTACCCATTTTATTATGTGCATATAAATCAAAGGATCCTAAAAAAGACAAAGAAAAAAAAGAAAGAATTAAGTTTTTATAAAATAATCAATGGAATAGATAACATTTAAGTCAAAAACAACAAAATTGTCGAAAACAAGGATTTTTTGCTACCTTAATTTAGCAATAATTGAGGAGGCAATAATGCATATAAACTTTAAGCTTTAAAAGCTTTCAAATCGCTTAAAAAGTATTCTGTTTAAGACATTTTTATTTTAGGCAAAAAGCAATTTATTTTCAAAGAAAAAATGTTACTTAGCAACAGCCGCAATTTACGTTGGTCGATGGTGGGTTGTAAGAAATTTATGGTCTAATTAAACACACTGATATATCTTAATGTGAAAAGCAAACAATTACAAACAAATTTACATAGACAATTACATGGAGTATAAATTAAAATATCGATGTTAACTTATCGGCTTTGATACAAATAGATAATATTGGGTATTAGATTGCCCATACACATGTGCGAAGTTGTGATTATGTTTGATCCGCGTCCATTATCGTAAAATAAGAATTAAAAAAAAATAAAAATCCGAATTCGTAGCCAATTTTCGGCCAAAGCCGGAAGATGGGCTTAAAATAGGCAAATCGTTTTAACTACTCGTTACTTCGAACCTATTGATATTTTTAAAGATGTCCTGACGTCAAATCTTGTAGAGAATTACTAGACTAACATAATTTTCTTAGAAAGTTTTGGTCCAGAAATGAAATTTGTTGCTGTGTCGGTTCAAAAATAGCATGACTTTTTTTTAGAAATTTGTTAAAAACACAGTCATAGTTTTTTGACGAATGTAGGGACGCTGAATACGAAAATCGCTCCAAAAAGATTTTAAATCTCTCGTGAGTACTAACTGAGTAAGAAAAAAAAAAAAATTTTTGAAATCGTTTCAGCGACTAGTTTTTAAAATGAGGTCAAAAAACGGTATTAAAAAAATGAACCACATACCAAAAGAATAATAGTCAGGGTATTCCTTAAAACAGGTAAAATCCGTGAAAACCTCATAAAACTGTAGTCGTATGGATTTTCACAACTATTACGATTTTGTGAGGTTTTCGAGGAATTTAAACGTTTAAAGGAATACGTTTTCGAGGAATTTAAACGTTTAAAGGAATACCCTCAGTAATCGAGGAATTTAAACGTTTAAAGGAATACCCTCAGTAATTTTTGATGTAGAGGGTGTCTCAATATGAGTGCACTTTTAAAATTTTGTAACGTGCGATTGGCAACTCTGAAATTTGATAGCTATCACCTATTGCTGTTCTGATTATTAAAATTGGAGCGATACACAAAATTGTAACGCGTTATCATTGTGAGAACCCATTTCCAAAAATGAAGAAAGTTACGCAGAAACCGTTCGCAAGCATCACTGAATTTTCGATCCAGAAAGTGCACCTTATGGGTCAACAAATAAAGGAGTGGTTAAAAAATTTAAAAAAACTGTGTCGATTGTGGATAGTAAGTCTTCTTTGCATCAACGTGCCGGTCGGTCTCTTGAAAATATTGATGATTTTAACGAGAGTGTCACTGAAAACCCGAAGCTATCAATTCAATTCAATTCTCACCAACATCAAATTTCACGAAGCATTACGCAGCGAATTTTAACTTTAGACCTCTAAATTCACCCGTACGAGATTCAGCTGACTCAAGAGCACAAACTAGAAGATCATGCAAAGCACCGGCAATTCGTTCAATGTTTAATGAAAAAAAATCATCTTCACCGTTAGAAGCGCATTTCCATCTGAATGGCTTCGTGAATAAACAAAATTGTCGAATTTGGGGCTCATTCTCAATCCTCATTCGCAATCCATGAGAAGCAAATGCATCCACAACGAGCAAACTGTCTGGTGCGGATTTTGGTCAGGCGGCGTGATTGGGTATAATTTTTTTGAAAATAAGGCTGGCATTGCAGTGATTGTGATCGGCATTCGTTACAGAAACAGGATACGGAGTTCTTGTGGTCACCTGCTAAACCACGCATGAAACAATCAATTTATTGCAACAGTGATTTATGAACTAAATCACCTCACGAAATTCTGATATCAACTAGCCAACAAGATCTTGCGATTTCACGCCATGCGATTTCTTCCTTTAGGGTTTTGTGAAATCTTGGGTTCATATGAAAAAACCAGAAACAATTCCTAAGCTTAAGGCCGAGATCCAACGCGTCATCGGTGAAAAATACATCCAAAATTTCAAGAAAAGAGTAATGGCCTGTCATCAGAGCCGCGGTGGGCATTTGCTGGGTACTATATTCCATTTTTAATCGGAACATGTCTTCTTTACAATGCAATAAAAATATAACAACTCGCTGAAAAAATGCATGTCCTTTTTCTTAAAAATGATAATTGAAGTGGTCTGTATGATTTTTCTTTAAACAGTTATGACACCTTAAAAGATATAGCAATATAGAATTCCACTACTATTGAAATAAGCGACGTATTTAGTACATTTTTTGAATTTTTTCCACTAAAATGTCGTAAAAAGTCATAAAACGCGTAGAAATCACGAAACAATGAATTTAAAAAAATTTTTTTTTTTTTTTGAATTTTTGGTTCCGACAAACAAGAGTGGAGCCTTAGGTGTAACCAAATTTGTTCTCTAAAATGTCGCAAAAAGTCATGAAACGCTAAGAAAACGCGAAAAAACGAAGATTTTTTTTTTAAATGTGAAATATTTGAATATTCAGTGGAGATAGGACAGTAGCGCTCTTGAAAAAATTACAGTTTGGAGATAGGATTTTTTTAATTTTCGAATATTTTGGTGTTTTAGTGGTATTGTGACATCACACAGTTTTCCACACGGTAAAGAAGCCCACAATGTTGCCATAACTGCAAAAATCTCAAAATCGCTCTAAGGTATCGATATGTCTCGCGGGCATCCAACGTTAAATATGAACATAAGCCAAAATTATCTACTTGAGACAAACTTGAACCTGAAGCATGTTAATAAATGATGATTTAAAACAAAATCTGTAGTCTCTTATAATAATATTCAATATAATAAATGGAAATGTTTCTCAAACAGAAATATCCTTTCATCCAAAAGAAGTGATAAAGCATTATTCATAAAACGTAAACATAAGTAGGTACATATGTTTGTTTGAAAGTATATAACTTTTGAGATTATTACTCAGAAATCCATATGGCACAAATAAAGCACTGATGTCATAAGTAATGTTGCTAATCATTTCTTGTACAACCCTCAGAATAGCATTTATAATTAATTATAATTTTATGTTCAGGAATAAGTCAATTAAAAAGTCTTTTGCTGTAGGCAGGAATATGTATGAGTGACTTTAATTAAACTGAATGGGTTTGTTATTAGCTGAGTTTTATACGCTACATTAAAATTCAATTATTGTTGATGACTATTACCATTACAAACTAAATTCGAAAGCATTTCACTTTTTGATAAACTAAAAATTAAATGCAGCAACTTTTAAGTTACCAAAAAGTGTTTACTTGGCACAGACAAGAGAATTCTTTGATTTGAACCATTTCGCGACCGCTTTTCAGGTTCATGCCTAGATACGACATTTCTATTCAATTGTGTTTTAAAAAATAAATTTTTTATTCAAAATAGTCGTAGGAAAGCCGTATAAATCTGCACTATTGGTTTTATATAGTTTATGTTCAACAAAATAATACTTAATAATAATAGCTTGGCTCAACTATTTTTATTTCAAAAAAAAAAAAAAAAATTGGTTCGAAATTTACCACATATCGTTTCTGTATACATAGTTTTTATACCCTATACCCAGGGTATATTCACTTTGTCTCTCCGTTTGTGATGCAAAGAAAGAGGCGTGGCAGATATAGAAAAGTGTATGTATACATTCTTGGTCAGCGTCACTTCCTGAGTCGATATAGCCATGTCCGTCTTTCTGGCTGGCTGTGTGTGGAAATATATTTTTTGGGAAAACTGAGCAAGATAATTTAATGAAATTTAATACGTAACCTCTGTCATCAAAGTTAGTTCGTGGGATTGAAAATGAGCGGAATCGGTCAACGCACACGCCTAACGTCTATGCAAAAAATATATTCAAAACGCATCTTTAGGAGCATTTTTCACGACAATGTTTTGGTTACATAGACATAAATACTACGAATTATAAGCGCAAGCTTTGAACTAAAACTGAATGAAATCAGGCAAGAAGGCGTGGAGCCTCCCATATAAGCATAATTTTCAAAATACTGCAGTGTAGGGTATTTAATGTTTGGCCAGGCCAAAGCTTACACCCTTAATAGTTTTTCTTTAATTTACTTCGAATAGATCATTTTTGTCTGTATTTTACGTAAAACGAAATGCAAAACTAAAAAATTTTAAAAATAATAAGATTCCCGTAGTGAAACGATGAGTCGAAATATTTGCCCATATGAACAGCCAAAACTGTGACTGCGAGGAAATGGTAAGAATAATTGGATACATTCTATGAATAAGACTGGATGACAAAGAAAACAGAGCTTTATGTCGTGCCTGGGCTTCTACCCGTGAAAGAGAACGCTTAGACGAATGGAACTAAGTAATACAATTGGAAAGAGCATGAAAATTTTCATTAAAAAGAACATAATAATTTTTTTTCAGAAGACGTCACTTCATTAGTTTTTTTATAATGAAAAGACCAGAAGTTATGGTCTCTTTTAAATTTGTTCTCTGCTTTTAATCTATTAACTGTGTCAGCTATCCACACAATTTCTGCAACAAGTCTTTCCAATCGTTTTTCTCGAAAATAATTATTATGAACTTTTTTATGAAAAATTTCCTGATCGTCTCTTTTACGAGATATACACAAACTGTTCAGAAGAGTACTCTTTTATCATACAAATCATACTAAAAACAAAGGAGGTGATGCACCGCCAATAAATATTACAAAATCTGCATACTGCTAAGATGTATATCGTCACGTTCAAAGACGTTGCAAAAATCATCTTAAAACCCCACTACCACTTAAAACACTACTACATTTTAGATTTATAGCCAGTTTAGGTAGGTATTGCCTAAAATAATATCGGAATCAAACAATACTAGCCGAAAAACGTTTTAAAATTTAAAATTTTGGATTTTTGGGACGTTTTTTGCAACGCCTTTGAAAAAATTCACTATCAGAGTTGCCATATTTGACAACTCTTAAGAGTTTCTGTATGACTTCTCAGATAGTCTGAAGCGGCTTTAAGCCTTAGCTCTTTCGACAAAGTTTTTTTTAGGCGCTGAGAACGAGCGGAGTCGGCTTACAAGTATATATTTGAAGTAGTTTAATAAAGGCCAAATATACCACCCCAATCAGTTTTGCATTGACATTTTTTCTCATTGATATTTATTGATTTTCCATCTAGTGAGAATTTAGCGCATTCTGTTACGCTTACAACAAGGATAATGAGCACCATGGCTACTCAGAAGCATGTAACCCACTGTGGGTTGTCTTACCTAAAGGTACTACAGGCACTTTATCTCTATTACATTTCAATTCTAAGCCCCATTGTTAGATTGTATACGTTGTTTTTGTTGGTGCTATAAATCTTTTTTAACTTTGACACAAAATTCATTTCCATTGAACGCACGGATTTGAATTTCTTTGCCGGTTTCTTATTAACAACTTTGGTAAGTTTAAATATTAAATTTAAATACCAAATGTTATTTGGTTCAGCATTTGAATTGAATTTATTTGTTTATTTTTATATTATTTCAATGATTTTGTTTGGCTTTTAAAGTAAGTATCTACGAGTAGTTTGATTTAGAAGAAAACCTTGAAATTTGCTTTTGGTCTGTGCCAATATATAAATAAATGGCATACATAGTCGTCCATTGTCTGAATAAATGTCGCATTTTTCTAAAACTAACTTGGTTGCAAATTTTGTATTTCTAATCAATGTATTTATGTCATAGTTGATGATGTCTCGCACAGATAAGAAATCCATAGAAAATCAATGGAAGTTCACCACAAAACTGCGGAAATTAAGGTTATTTATTTCCACAAATCACCAAAGTTTTTTAATTATAGTTAATATATACAAAGATACATACATACACATGTGAGCTAATCGTATGTGTCCTTTGAAAGGAGGTTAAGTGATTTTCGTAGTTTTTTTATTCTTATTTTTATTGACAAAGTTTATTTTCGTTTGAAAAACAAAATTCTTTTTACACTGTGATTTTTATGAATAGTTATAGGAAATAAAATAAAATGCGATTACAACCAATAATTTAGTTGATTATTTTACACCATAAAATTTCGTGAAATTTCGCCCACTTTTAATTGAGTGCCCAATAGCAAGTAAGCTCCCCACACTTAATTTCAGAAAAATTTCTTTATTAGTTTTCTCTTTATAGCGAATAATATTTTTGTGGGCGGTGCCACGCCCTTCAGAGAACGGCAAATCACATATTAATCCTCGTTTTCAGGGGTAACACTTCTTAAATTTTCATTAAAACTGTTTTAGTCGTTTCCAAGTCATATTGAATTAAAATTTTTAATGGTTAAAAAGTGGGCTAGGTACTTCATTTTCGTTTGTTGCAAGGCATTGATAAGCACCACCCACTTATCAAATTTCATCAAATATCTTGTATGGCTTGCGCGATATGACCAGATTAATTTTAAAATTTAGGGCGATGGCACGCCTTCTCTTGAGTATCTACAAAGCACAAGCACAGCTTATCCTTCATTGCACTCTTATATCTAACACTATCTGAAGTTCCATTTAGATCGCTACAGCCGTTTTCGAATATGGCTTTTTAGCGGTATATTATTTTTTGAGTTATTTCATATTTCCAAAATAAAAGCCAAATAGTGCCTATATTTTAAACACAATAAAACCCAAATTTTCCCAAATGATTGTCGCACATATTTATGCAAGTATGTGAAAATTAAGGCGTTATTTTGTTTTTGGGCATTATTTTATTTTCTGTTGTTTACTTTCTCCATATCAATATATTTGCAAAAGTTTAGTAATTAAATATGGAACCAAAATATTAAATCTTGCTCCAAAAATAAACAAATCTATTAATCACAAATTAATATATTGGGTAAAATTGAAAACAATGTGCAACACGTCACTATCATTGAGGTTTGGATAACTTTTTTTTTTTGGATAATTTGGGGTGACTCTGACAACAGTTTTTTCACTTTATGGTCTGGGATCCGAGATATGTTTGCTTTTAAATCCAGAAAACGCTTTTTTCAGTCCTCATTAAAATGCTCCAATAACATCGAATAGCTACAAACTTCCTCAACAAATTTTGTCTCTTGACTTTTGCAGCACGATACTCACTTTTTTTATTTCTTTTAGGCAAAAGCATCTCAGTTCCATATAAAGGAATATTCGTATAGAGTTAAGACAAGTTTACATCAACCGACGATAACTTAAAAAATATGATTTTCATTGGAAAAGTCAAATTTTAAAGTAAGCATTCAAAATCAGCGACAGAAAATAAAAATTTTTTCTTCTCTCAATTTGCTCCACTGTGTATTTTGACTGTAAGGTATCGTTCTACTTCCCACATGCTTTGCAGGAAAAAGTCAGACGCATGCTTGTTTATTTTAGCCAAGTTAAGTCTTGAAATTTGGTTTCTTAATTTTATGCTAAGTAATGTAATTTAATTTACAATTTATACTTAAAGGTATTCAGTTTATAAGCGCTCCAATGGCGCCGCGCCAATTTTCAAAAGGGTTTGATTATAATCAGTAACAGGCTGGAAATTCGACAGAGAGTGGAAAATTTTTAGTGAATGAATATTAAAATTGTTTGTTTTGTGAAGAACGATTAATTTGGCTTAAATAGTCGGCGAATAAGTAAGTAGGATGATAATATGTATGTAAAAATAAGGAATGCCTAAACTTTGCTTTAATATTAATATTTTAGTCAAATGAATCTGAGATTGTGCACTTTTTAAGAATACGTTTCTGCCCTGAGGAAATAATTTACAATAAGTCGGTTTTAGCTGTCATCTTACTTCATTATCTATCATTAGTGTAACATTTGTAAAAAAAAATCCTTAACCTTTTTTTTAAAAAAGTTCTCACAAAAAAGGTTTTAGCACAATTTATGATTTTTAAACATAATCGCTCTTATGGCCGATTCCACAAAAAAGCCGTGCATATGCGTCCCACTAAAAAATTAATTGGCTTTTAAATGGTATAATTTATTACTGTTGTAACAATTGTTTTGGTCTAGGGCTGACGTAAGCTGCAGCGGTGTCCAGGGTCAGACTAAAAGACAATCCAAAACTTCCAGTTTACAAAAATATTTATTTATTTATTTGTTGGAATTCCTTCAACAGGTAAATTGTTTCTTTTAATAATACTTAATTATAGTTTACAAGAAAAATGTGTGCTTAATTTTCATACAGGTTAATTTATAATTTCTTCAGTATTTCAAATATTCTATAAATGATAATCTCTGCCAGGATAAATCAGGGTCTTGCATCCAATTATCCGATGTTATATTCCTTTTTCCGTTTTAGTTGATAGCTGCTTGCGTGTCGTTATGGAGACTACGTCGTGTTGGTTGACCTGTGTCGGTAAAGTTATAAAATTATTATACTATCATGCACGCTTGATGAATACCATGAAAAGGTATTGCACGCACAGTCTACTACACTGTTCACGATATCGTGTCCAGGAGCCTTCAGAAGGTATGAAAAACCTTCCCTGCTTATACTTAAACTACACTACCATGCACGCTTGATGAATACCATGAAAAGGTACTCCACGCATAGACTACTTACACTGTTCACCAGAAGGTGCCCAGGAGCCTTCAAAAATTATGGAAAACCTTTCCAGCTCACAAGACAAACTACCCTAGTGACACCTAAGCAATACGAGGCCTCTGCACTATACCATTAAGCTTTCAACGTTTAAAACATTAATAAAATATTGATGTTTTTGCATCGAACGCTCGGCTGTGACTGCCTGCCTTTTGCCTTTTCGGTCGCGGTTTTATAGTCGTTTAGGTGAGGTGAATATTTCACTTCAGGTGAGTATTTCACTTGAGGTGAATATTTCGCTTAAAATATATATTTGCCTAAGGTGAACATGTCAAATGGGGTGAATATACCAATGCAGATGGACATAGTATTTGTGACGTCACTTGGGACGTTGCACTGTATAACGTTTTCTAAATGTTGCACAGGTTACTGTCGTCATTGAGGTATTGTCCAACGACAAGGAAACCCTAAGTCCAACTACATTCAAGTTCAAAAATTAGAAAATTTCATCAAGTTTCTCAAAACATTTACTATTGAAATAACTCATTAGAAGCTTTAAACGTTGCACAGTTTACAATTTAACTGAGAAAACATTTTTCCATCAAGTTTTGATAAATTTGGATCTAATTTGACATAAGCCCATGATTCACAATAATTAAAACTAAACAATAAAAAGTTTTAGCAATTCGTTATTCCTGTATATATACCAAATGTTTTTGTCGTACGGAATTGGTTATTATGTTAGTCTTCAACGCAAAACATTTCGACAAATTTCGATTTACAAACAAGTATGGCGTTACCATGGTACAAAATCCCTCTTCTCTTCACGATCGAAGCAAATAAATTTTTTATTTTCAAAAAGGTGTCTTTCACACATGAAGACAGCACCTTGAGCGGCAAAAACTTGAAATTTTATTTTGAAGCTTTCATGATCAGTTAAGTTGAAAAAAGCTTCACCGTGCCGTTGAAATTTTTAGGTATTTTAAAATTTAGTATATTAAATGAAAATATGAGATCTGGATGATTAATCATTTTTATAACGTTTACTCTGGAAAAATTTTACTCTATTTCAACTATTTGTGGACTCGGAAAGAGATTTGTTTTGCTTTTTCTAGTCAAAATGATGACTTTTTTGCAGAATGGCTCTTATGAGTTTTTTATTTTTGCTTTCTTTCTGTTTTGCAGAGGCTCTCAAAGAGTACTATACGCACACAACAATAGCATATCCTCTTTTCAATGATTTTGTCCTTAACTTATATGTATGTATGTAAGTCTGTGTACAACTTCTGGACATTCGTCTCAATGTTGCCTTCATTTATCTTGTTTGACATTTTTATTTATCACCCTGCTGTTTGTCAAGTGCATTATAAGCTGCAAGGATTAACAGTCCTTGCGAAAAAAAGAATGAATGATAATTGTCGTCAATTTCCGCCTGTTGCTATGACTATATATAGTCATAGCAACAAATAGTTTTTTTTTTTTTATTATTATTTATTTTTTACTGAAATTGTTGCTTTTTAATTTTGTTGACGCGTGCTGTTGCCACGAGATGTTGAGTTTAATTAAAATCACTTAACACTGAATCCCCTTATAGTAGGAATTGCAAATATTATGACAAACAGTAAAATTCATGCAATAGGACAACAGAAGTTTGAGGTCAAGAGAATTACTTTATAAAAGTTATTGTTAATGGTTTTGAAAATTGTTGATGTGCGTACTGAATTAAAATCATTTCATTTTAAATTAGCTTAATTTGCTGTAAATTTAATGCCTCGAAAAATTATTTGAAATATTTTTATTTGAATAAAATATTAAAATTGCAATAGAAAACGGCAGCACAATTTTAGTCACATAATAACGAAAAACCCTTAAATAATAGATAACAACGCGAACAGTTTAAAATATTGAACATGTCGAAAATGAGCGGAAATATCGACTTAACTCAAAAAACTTTCGAATGATATTGGAGAATGTCGAAAAATTTAAAAATTGTTTGATAATATCAAAAGAGGAACGCACACTGGTTCAAAATCATTAAAAGCTGGCCAAAAGTCAAAAAAAAAGATTATTTAAATTAACTTTTTATGAACCGTATTGTCTAACAGATATTCATAGACCTCAAAAAATTTGTAAGAAAGATCCAGGTATTCCCGGCATTCCTCTTGAGAGTTTCCAAAAGTACGCTTCTCAGACACACAATTCTGTGAGTTAAAAGTAAAAATTAAGTGTTCACTGTAAAAATTATGTGGTTACTGTAAAACTGAACCGAATTTAATGTTTGAATATGGAATCTCTTCGTAAAAGAAAATACTATCGAACCTTTATATTCAAAACTTGCAATAATTTATACTTTTACGGTAATTATGATTCACTTAAAATCAAATTATTTCACAAAGTCAGTATGCAATGGTTATGAAAAAAGCCCAGAACTAATTTATACCACGTCATACCACCAGGATTTTTTGGTTTTAAGAAGATTGAAACCTTTTCTAACACATATACAAAAATTGAGGTGCGTTTTTTTGCCCTTTTTGTTTGACACGATTTTTGCTGAAGCACCCATAGGAAAATTTAACTCATATTGCTTACCAAGTGTCAATATGTGTTGCTCGCCTGAAATGGAAAATTTTTTACAATATTATACAGCTTATACTTCATGATAACGAAATCTAAAACCCATTTCTATGTAGATCAATTTACCGTTGAACACAATTCTATCAAAGTTATAGTTTTGAAATAAATTTCTAAATTAGATATGAAAATTGTGCAAGTGTTGTTTTTTGCTATTTTGAATCCGCCATTTTCTTTTTTAAAAATCTTACATCAAATTCGAAATCAGCGACCACAAAAACCCCCAAATAGAAAATTTCGTCTCGAAACTTTAATGATTTCGACTTTTGGCCAGCTTTTAGGGATTTGGAACCAGTGTGGAACGTGAAAAACAAAATATTTATTTGTGAAGCAAATTTATAATATTTTAATAAAATGTATTATTTGAATTTAATACATTAAAGTCTTGAAATTAAATCACAACACTGAAAACAACGAATTTACTATTGTTGATGGCATCGCTGCTACTTGAGATAATGACCAGATGTACTCAGTATTTATTGTTATTGCCGTTGCTTCTCCGTATTATTGTTGTGCTACCAACAGTAACAACAAATGAAACGATGAATGTCAAAACCCCACATGTTACAAATAAGTCAATCTTTCAGGAGATGAAAACTATACTTAGTTAAAAAAATGATTCAATAGATGAAACTATTCGTATTTAGTTCGAAAATTTGTTTTTTAAATACGGAGAAACGAAAAAAATTTTTAACCAAAGAGATATCGATATGATTGAAAAAGGGTTTTAAAGATAAAGCCTAAGTAGTACATTCAATTACTATGCATACCAAGTTTTATGGTCAAAGACTACCCTGAATTTGTTACAAAATTTCAAAAATAAAATAATAAAAGGTGTTTTTTGCACTTTTAGGTTGGAATATCTCAAAAACAATACAGAATAAAGCAATTCAAAATCATCATCAACAAATACATCGAAATGATTATTCCTGTTTCCGTTGATCAGTGAAATTAAAAAAAAAAAATTAAAAAGAAGAACCTAAAAAGTACATTATGCACCTTGATCATACTTTGCAAAGTGACCCTTCATTCACTTTGCAGCAGACCATTAAGCATTCCAGTTCGTATATTGAATTCCGAAACTAGAGTAAGTACGATATAAAATAAAGAAAAATTTAATCCATAATCCTAACTCCTATTGATCACATTTCTTTCTCATTTCTTTTGTTATAAAATTTCACACTTTTCCGAGCTTGATACTTTATTTTACGTATACTCAGCGATTTATTTGACGTTTTGCTAGCAGAAATTTTCATCGGCCTCTTCCTTCAGCAGTCATGGCACATCTTGGAAGATGTTTGGTAGACACAATATTCATCTATATACCAAGCTTTATAACGATGGCGGCTTTAAGTGAAAAGACAATTAATTTTAAACATATTTTTTTAAAGCTTAATTTGATTTGAAAAAAGGTTAATTTGATTTGGAAAAGTATGTTTTGGCTTGAAAAAGTTTAATATGAATTGAAACTAGTAAAGGTGTTACCTTTGGCCTGGCCAAAGTTAAACACCCTACACTGATGCATTTTTAAAATTTTGCTTGTAGGGTGGATGCCATGCCTTCTTTTGAGAATTCACGTAGTTTTTGCTCAGACCGTACGCCAACTGTTTGAAGTATTTGTGCAAAATTTGGTTGCATTACCTCAAGTAAAACTTTCTTTACAGCATTTCGAAAACTTTGATCGTATGGGAGGTTCCACGTCTTCTTGTCCGAATAAACCAAGTTTTTGCTCAGAGCTTGCATTTACTGTCGTTAGTCTCTGAGTAAAACTTAGCTGAATTATCTCAAAAAACACTTTTAGTATAGCATTTTGAAATTTTTGCTTATATAGAAGGTGCCACGCCCCCATTGTCCGAGTTTGCCGTGTTTTTTTTTAGAGCTTGCATTTGATATCCATAATATCTAAAAGAAATTTGGTTGGATTCTCTCAAAAAATGCTTTCAGTATATCATTTTGAAAGTTTATTTATATGGGAGGTATCACGCTCCCTCTTCCGAGCTTACCTAGGTTTTGTTCAGAGCTTGCATTTACTATACTTAGTGTCTGAGTGCAATTTGGTTGGATTATCTTAAGTAACGCTTTCATTATAGCATTTCGAAACTTTTACTTCTATGGGAGGTGTCACGCCCTCTTGTACGAATTCACCTAGTTTTTGGCTAGAGCTTCACTCACTGTCCCTAGTATTTACGTTTATTTTCGTTGCGTTATCGTGAATAATGCTCATAAAATTGCGTTTTGAATATATTTTACGTATGGGTGGTAGGCGTGTATTTTTACCGATTCCGCTCATTTTCAATCCCGCGAGCTAACTTTTACAACAAAAGCAGTGAACCAAATGTCATCGAATTATCTTGCTTAGTTTTTTCGTAAAAAATATTTTCACAGACGGACAGCCTGCCAGCCAGCCAGACAGACGGACATGGCTATATCGACTCAGGAGGTGGCGCTGATCAAGAATATATATACTTTTCTATACCTACCACGCCTCCTTCTCCGCGTTACAAACGGAAGGACAAAGTGAATATGCCCTGGGTGTAGGGTATAAAAAGATCAGTTCAGTGCGCAAAAAGTTTAACTTGGAGCGGAAAACCTATATCTTCCAAAAATGTGCAGCTACGATTTTGAAGGAAAGTATAGCAGTTTTATCGTGAAACCGCATGCTCAAAATACATATATCTACATTTTAGGCTGATAATAATTTATTTCCTGCACTGTGTGAAGACAGAAAACTACTTTTTTCTTTTAAAAATGGATAAGAGTCTGCCCAAAAGGAGAAATCGAAAATTGTCAAATATTGGGTTTTTACATTCATTGATTTAAATGTTGTTAGTACACAACAGTTTTCCACGTTATATGGTGGCAACAGCAAATGAGACTCAGAGTCCCTCAAAGTTATTAGCCCGGTATTGTTTGTGATTGTTATGAATGTTATGGATGCTGTTGATGTTGGTCTTTCATTGTTAATAATGATAGAGTGTTGTTGTTATTGTTGTTGCTGTCATTGCATAATTAATTGGGTTGTTGTAGCTTGTAAATATTTTTGATATAAAATAAAAAGAAAAAAATAAATAAATATCACAATTCACGATGCTGTTGCAATAAATTTTCAACAAAGAAACTTTTTGCATTAATAAGAATCAACTTAATTTACGAATACAAACATAATATGGAAAAAATTATACTTTTGCTATTAGCCAGGTCCTTGCGTATGGTGGGTTTTTGGGGGATTTAACCCCCCATGAAGATCCATTCTACACTCGAGATAATGAAAAATATTCGAGAAATGTTTAAAACTGAATTCCTATAATTTCAAATATACACGTAATATATCATATTCTATGCATGTACATAAATTTGCTGAAAATTTCTTTTGTGTTGTTTTTAATAAAAAAAAGACCCACATGAAAAAATCATTCGAACGGCCCTGCTACCCGCCGAGTTAGTAGTATTACACCACAAATAAAAAAATACATTGGTGGTTTGTGGTCATAAATATTGGTCCTGCTAATCACAGGCGGCTGTAATAATGGAAAAAGTTTCTCCTTTTTTTCCTTGTTGTTTATTTTTAAAAAAATTTTTTGTTCATCAAGGAACTGATCTACATGGCAGCAAATAAAATTTGTTTTAGTAAATTCAATGGCTAAAGACTGCATTCATTATAGAGATTTTTCATGTACAATAGTACACGGTTTTCCGGAACGGGCTGTAATTAAATGTTTGCGGGACACCTGGTTTTAATTTTTTAAATCAATATTATGTACCCTGCCTTCGCAATGCGTCGAAAAATAGTATTTTTGAAAAAAAAAAAAAAAAAAAAAAACAAATCTAATCAAAACTAAACTAGTCATTTTCGATACATATGGTTTCTGACATATCCGATAGCTATTGCGATATGGTATACTGTAGACTGCTTACTACTTAATACCCAAATATTTGTTCAAATTTACCATGGTGCATTGACAACAGTTACCTACTGACTAGTTCGAGTAATAGACAGAGTTAGGCCTAGACTTATTTATTTAATGCTTGCCAGTTGCTTAGGAAGAGGTAATACATCAGACGAGAAGGGTTTTTCAGTGGACTAAAGTCTCTCTCTAGTTGACAAAATAAAAATAAAAACTTTTCTCATGATTTTAATACACAGTACATGTGCAGCACTTTTATGGAATTCGTAAAATACCTATGAATACCACAGTCAAATAAAGAAAAATTTGTTGGTACTTTTGCAACTTAAGTTACACAATGCTGATTTTGTTTTGATGATTTAATCAAAAGTTACATAAGTATGCATATGTATTGTGATCTGATTCCAAGGTAATGCAGCATAAATTCAAAAATAAAAATTAAATACAATGCAAGGTCTAAAATTGTATCAAATTGTGTAATTTAACAAAGACAAGCCGATGCACCATCTTGTATGAAATGAGTTGGGCTATATAAAGGGCATTTTAAAGTGCTCACAGTGTAAGTGCCGTTTTAATTTGAAATAATTGTGTATTGTGAAGAAATAAGAGTGCAAGGAGTTTGGATTTCATCGAAATTCAGTGAAAGAGTAAAACCTGCTATGAAAAGGGATTTAAAATGCTCTAAAAGTTTATTGCGTAATTTACGCACCATAGATAGGGTCGAAATTTAAATTAATCCCTAAACCGACTCAAAAGTTAGAATGACTCTTAAAAACGATAACTGCATCATTTTTTTTTTTTTTTTTGTTCTGAGAAAAACCAGTGGAGCACATTTGATTCAGATAAAGGCCTATTTTGGCTAAAAAAAACATGTTTTTTGGTTACAACCTTTTTTCATTATAAAATGGATACCCGAGGGTTTAAAAATCGATTTTTTTACGTTTTTCAATTACGTGGCCAAAAATATTTTTTTTTTTTTCTGAAAAGCAAGGCATCTAACGAAAAAAGTGAATAAGGCAAAAATGCTTAGAATTGTTTAAAGAATAGGTGTGAATTTTTTTTGAGATATTTTATAATTTTTTAAAACTTTGTCAAAAAACAAAGAAAATTTGGAAAAATTCCGAAAAACCAATTTTTTGAAGGATTCAAAGTATTTTACGCCTTAAGAAATTTTATCGTAGATGCCTTGGTCTCGACTAAACCTTGTATTTTACTGACGAACGTAAGCTTTACATATGAAAACTCTCAATTTAATAAAGTCTTATTCACTTTTTTCGTTAGATGCCTTGCTTTTGACTCCTAACGCTGCCCGAAACCCAAAACTAGTAAGGTTGCTAATTTTGTCTGCCTAAAGTTGAAATACCCTACACGACCTCATGTCTGAATTAATTTAGTTCTTGCTCTGAGCTTGATTCGACTATTTCTAGTGTCTATACGTAATTTGGTTACATTATCTCTAAAAATGTATTACAGCATTTGGAAAAATTTTCTTGTTGGAGGTGCCACGCTCTCTTGTTCGAGTTCGCCAAGTTTTTGTTTTCAACTTGCCTTTACTTTTTCAAGTATTAGGATGTATTTTAGTTGCATTTTCATAAATACTGCTTTAAAATAAGATTTTTTTGCCTAAGCGGTAGGCGTGGCCTTTGACCGATTCCGCTCATTGTCAATCCAACGAGCTAGCTTTGGCTACGGAGGCAGTGCATCAAGTTTGATCTAATTATTTAGCTTAGTTTTCCCGTTAAATGCATTTCCACGCACAGATACACAGCCAGCCAGACATACTGAGATGGCTATATCAACTCAGCAGGTGACGCTGAATAAGCATACACACATATTCTTTTTCATATCTGTCAAGCCTCCTCCTATGCGTTGCAAATGGAAGCACAAAGTAAATTTACCCTGGGTGTAGGGTATAATTAAATCTTTCACTGGGTACGTAAAAGTTATCTCTAATTCTTTTTATGGCCGTCGGTGTTTCTCGAGCTTCAGCCCATTTTGGGTTCAATCACATACCCCTATTTTGAGTCGATTTTTTCGGATGTCGCTATATACATTTTGTAAACAAATTTTATTCTAAAAACTAAATTATTGATACCGCATGTTTGCAAATTTGCAGTTTTTTTCACTACTGTTTCGAAAATACAACTAATAATCCACAGACTTGGTTACTAATGAGAATTTGTTTTCTCAAGTTAACTGCTGTGTGATCTCTTTAAAGTCGAATTAAAATGGTTGAATTTTGGCCACAAGGCATACTCCAGTTATAATATACTTATATGCACACTAAAAAATGATAGTTTACTTTTCTAACTTTTGATTCCCTTAGTACCTATTGATTTTACATTTTTTTGGTATTTGACCCCGATTTTTTTCCAAAAAAGATTGAAATTTATACCAGAAAAGTATGAAATTTATTGCAAAATAATTTAAAATTAATACTTTTTTTGGCATTTTTTTTTATATGAATACTTTTTGGTTTTAAAATTGTTAGTTTTTACAAAAAACAAAAAACAGGAGATTGCTGATTTTGTTTCTATACCCCTCAAATGATGATTTAAAATTTTAACTTTTTTTACCAGAGTGAGATAATTTTGAAAAAATGTTTCAAGTAACCTTTGACCATGATACTCAAACAAAATAGATTATATTGATAAAGTTGACTATAGAAATGAACTTAAAATGTCAAAATCATAATTTTATAGTAATCAATATTCGGAAGGTTTTTTTTTTTTGCGTTTGCATAAAATTGGACATCGGAACACCAGTTTTTAGAACTTCAAGAGAAAAGATTTTGCAAAAACTCAGCTTTCCGAATTTTTTTGCAAAGTGGATTCCTTATTTGACTGGACAACTGTTTATAATGAAACTGCGAAGCAATAAAATGTAGGTTCTCTCGTTATGCCAAACGATGAATGGTTGTTCTCGTTCAACTACCAATTTATACGAAACGAAGCAATATAAACTTATGAAATTGTACAAATACAACATAAAATTAAATTTTATTTCCACTTGACATAAAATTAATGGCATAATACACATATATGAATGTACATATGTGTGTGGCCTTTCAAATATTAAAAATGAGTTGACATATGTTTCATGTCAAAGAAATGTGTAAAATATTAAATCGCTTTTTACATTCATAAGGATTCATGTTAATGGGCTAAAATAATATTTCATATTTCTGTGGTTTTCTTTTTATTTATTCCGTACAATTAAAATTTATAAAACTATATAACAATAATTTATTTAATTAATTATCGCATGCATTTAACTAATTATTAGAATTAATTAATAGCAGGCTTGCAGCTAACATTTGTGTGATATTTACATAGGGGAAGAGTGCCGCACAGTGTCGCGAGTGCGGCCAAAAGGGTCTTAGTTAAAGTCTAAAATATAAACTTATCAAGGATGGCATATTGTGAAGTATACTTAAACTAATAGAAATTTAAAAAAAAAAATTAATATATCTTAATAGCATAGTTATACGAGCCCCGTAAACTTAGAGTTTTGTAAAGGAATAACTAGCAGACGAAAAAAAAAGTGCCCCAACTTTTTTTTTTTTTTTCGTTAATTTTCTAAAGTGACCTCGATTAAAATTCAATAAAAAATTAATATTCTTAGGCAAGTAAAATTAAATATCTTTAAGAAAAAAAAAAATGGTGCGGGCTTGAAACTTGACACAGTTATTTATTGGACCATATAGTTACCATACAGAAAAAAGTCCCCAGGTCAGCAGGGGTTTTAACTCCCTTTTTGGGGGTTCAAAGATGAAAAAAGTAATTTTTTGACAAATAACTAAAAAACTGTTAGTCGGAAAAAAAATTTAGGCAAAAATTAAAGTTGGTGCATTTTGGTTTTTAAAACATCTTTCTAGTATAAAAATTGACCGAGATAAGTAATTTTCAAGAGTCCTGTTTTTCTTTTTCTAAAACGAGCGAGTACCAAAATTGTAAATATATCTGTGGAGTTTTGACAAAACCACCTAAGCCGAGATAAGACAATTCTTCAGGATTTTAGTCCTAAATATAAAATTTAAATACGCTTCTATTAGTATAATCGCTATGTGTCTATGATTTCTTGTTCCAGAGATATGAGGGTGTCCCATAGTTCACGCAAGATTTGAACTTAGCGCCATTCGTGCCGTGAAGTGTTATGAACCAAAAGAAACAAAATAAAAAAAATGTATTGTATGAAAAAAAGAGATTCAACGCTGCATCAACGAAACTGAGCCACATTATTGAAAAGTAGTTAATCAGTTTTTAGGCTCTCCTGAAAAGTTGCCAATTTCGAGTTAGGTTGTTTTGTTAAAAGTCCACAGATATCACATTAACTTCAAACTCAAACGTCCACAACATTTTTATGTTTTAAACGATCAGAATTGATCAAAAAGAGTTTTAAAGCTTTAAATTTTATCTTTTTAATTGCATAGCTTTTAAATTCGATATTTTTAAGTACGAGCCTTCTTTTTTGCTTTCTAAAATGAGTGAATTTCCTAAATTGTAATATTTTTTACTTTAATTTTAAGTTATAACTGCTATAATTTTTTTAATTGTAGAAAAAACCTTTAACAAAATTGTCCGATACTAACACTTTTATACTGGGAGTAAGCTTAAAAAGAGGCGGGCCACGCCCATTTTCTAAAATATTCACAATCTTAACAAAAAGCATCACTGTGAAAAATTTTATCAAAATTAAGTTTGTCATCAAACCCTTAAGTGAAACTTAAAATGCGATAGAAAACGTGGTAGACCAAAAGTTTCCTGATAAAGGTCGATGAAGAGCTTAAATACAAAGCCATCGTAAAATATTGCATTTGATGAAGACAACTGTTACAGTACTCCCATTAAAATAAAATAAAAGGTTGAAAATATGTAAAACACTTAGTATTTTGGAACTGTCTTTTATGTTTATGCATAAAATTTGCCGTAATTTAAAATAAGTTGTGTATCTTTATTTCTTGAATTGTATAAATAATGAACGAGTACGTAATTATAAATGGGAGAGTATTACGAAAAATAATTTAAAAACAACAAGATATATGTATTATTTAAGTTTATTTACCTACGAGGAATCTTTTTGCAAAAAAAGTATTATTTTATTTACATTTCGTAATGGAACAATTTAAATTCTAGGATTTTCAGTGCTAATAAAGCCCAACACGTGTCGCATTTATTACCCAGAGGAAAGAAAAAAAACAAATATTGAATTGAATAAAATTGAAATATTTTGCTTAGCTCCTCCGAACTTGGGCCACTTTCAGGACCATTAACCAAACTGCCAATAACGTTGAATGCCGGCTTTGCTTAAGTGATTTATTAACTGTTGTTGCTGTTGTTGTTTTTTCTTGTGCACCTGCAAATGATTTTTTCCACGTTGACATTGAGCCATCTACAGGTGTAGTTATCTGACCTTGTAATGGTTCTTTGTCTAGAAAATTGAAATCTTATAGGCACAAGGATAAAATTCATTAGGTACTTCATTTCAGTTTGCGCGTACAAATGAGCCAAATAAATTGAATAAACATTTTCAGGATCTCTTTCTTTGCTTTAATTACTAATTCCCTTATTGTGGTTTTAAGTGTCGTGATTGTGCCATAGTGTTGGTTCATTGGTTGCATTTGGCATTAAGAGCTCATTATATTTAGTTAATAATTAAACTTGTTGTTTCATTATAATGATGATGCTGGTTTGGCTAAATCAAAATGGATTATTTTACTTTTTACTTCCGTGTATTAAGGTTTTGTCTTGGGAAGTGCTTCTTAAATTTGATAAACTATTGCTCCCATCAACATGATACTTATGATACACCGATTAAGCTAAAAGATTTAGTGCGACAAGGGCGATAAGAATTTAACACCAAAAATATTTGAAAAAGAGTAGCGAATCGCTCATATGCAACATGACTTTTATTTGAAACGAGAGTTTCCTGGTGTGCATTGCTCTGCCTTGCAAGGCGAGGTATCACAAATTTTTACAAAGAATACATTTTATATAAGTACCAAATTTCATCTATGTGCAGTAAATAGTTTCAAAGATATGACAACATTTTCAAAATAAAAAAGAAATGACGGAATTTTTTTAAGGGCGTGGCACCGACCATTTTTCCAATCGACGCTATTTGTCCCGGTTCTCTTTTTACATGTACTAATTCTAATTCATCCATTTCAGACATATGATGAACTAATATATTTGGGGGTGTGGCATCGCCTTCCTTAACACAGAATCCCACAATCGGTTAAGTAATTCTAGTTGACCCTTGTGTGATTTCATGATTACTTTGGGACAAAAAGTTCTATCCAAAATGTAGTTTAAGTGCTTTACAGTAGTGTGAAATTTCAAAAATACGTTTCTTGGGACTATTTTTGCTTAAAAAACAATATATATTGGGTCTAGAAATATGTTTCCTGGATTTTTTCCAAAATTTTGAGGCTTTTTTATGAAAAAACGTTGACTTTTTTTTTTAAGTATTGTCTCTCTGGCAATTTGGGAATTCCGGATCAAAAAAATTTTTCGTCTTTTGAGCCCAAAAATGAATCGAACCAATTTTTCCGTAATAAAATAAAGGCGATATGAAACGGAGATGTCTAATGTGTATAATAAGCATTGCTTGCAATTCCGCTATATTATGAACACTCTGTTTCCAGCGATAATCTTGGCAAAGACGCTACTTGCGATTTTAGTCGCGTCGATAACGCTCGGTCATAAACACAGCCTTATACTTTTTATTTTTTTGCGGAAAACTGGAAATTGAAAAAATTAAGTTATTTCGGAGTGCCCATACAAAAAAAGAAAAAAAAAAAACTAGTGGCCTGGCCCAAAACGCTGATCAAGAATATATACACTTTTCTATACCTGCCACTGCTACTTCTCTGCGTTATAAACGGCAGGCTAAGTGAATATACCCTAAATGTAAGGTATAAAAAAACAAAGTTTAAAACAAGTGCTTCAATAATTTTTCTGGGGAATTTGCGATTGTTTACTCTGAATCATCAGATTTTGGATCAGAGTTGATTTAAGGTGCAGAAAACGCTCTTTTCAGGTGTACGTATATGGCTTAAATCTAGCATTATTGTAGTCCTGTATCTTTTGTTAAAGGCATCGGATAGCCATAATCTTCCTTATTAAACCAAACCTTTAAACTTTTTCAACTTAAGCATTACTTTCCGTAATATCATCCATTGACTCGAAGGTATCTCAAATCCATCTCTTTGTAGATAGAGGACACTAATGCTATTGATGTTGTTATTTGTATGACTGTTGTTCTAAAAGATGTTATTAGTATTATATCTACGAATATTATCCTCATCATAATTATTGTTGTTATATATGCTGGCATTTTGTAGTTTATGTTGTTATCTTTGTTGATGCTCCTTGTTGGTCAGTTTAGTGGTGGCCATATAATTTCATACATTTTACTGTCTTCTTTTCATATGTCAGTTGTTTTCTTGTAGCTCCCAGTCAGTATTTGATGTAGAAAGTCATTGGAATGTATGGGTATTGTCCCCTTATTAAATAATTATAATATTTGTTGATAACACTTTCTGGTGGTTTTACCTGAATATTTCGCAAATTGTTCTTTCAAAGTTCAGTTAAAATAAAAAGCATTTATTATTTATTTCATGTCAAAGTTAAATTTCCTTCTAATTAGTACCTTTTCCTGTGATTATTAAATTTCTTAAAATTTTTTAGAATAAGCAGATTTATTAAAAATTAAGAGATTTTTATGGGAAGCACGCTGACAAAGCCATCACATAAGTCGTCCAGTTGCAAAACCCGACATATTGATGATTAATGAAACTTGGGATAGTGACAAAAATTCTTAGGTCTCAAAGTAAAAATCTTTAAATTTTAAAATTTATTTTATTTGATTACGAAAGTCTGTTTAATCATACGACTAAAAGGTATTTTTATTTGAAATTTCAAGATATATGGTCTTGCAACCGAATGCCAAATATGTCTGATTTTCCAACTTTACTGGCTGACTATGTCAGGTTTTGATAACACAGTCCGATAAAATCAAACTTTTTGGTTGCACCCTATACAAATTATGTGTTCCGAAAACTTATGCAGGATATTTTTGAAATTTTATTCCGAAAGCCAAAAATCGTCAAAATAAATGAAGACTTCTTACATTGAATATTGATTACATTTCTGACGCACTTTTCGTGAATTTCAAGAGTTTGGTGAGGCCTAATGAAATGTTTTGTACAATATTTTTGTAGACTGCGTTAGCCCATTATAGCTAAGTTTTTGGGAAAAGGGGTCAAAAGGACTCATGAAAACGGGATATTATGAGTTAAAGTGTTCTAAGCAAATGGTCTGTGTGTGACTTTATTATGACTTTTGGACATAAATTTTTATCCAAAATGAAGGTTTAGAGTTAAACAGTGGGATAAAATACATTCTATAGTGCATTTAAGCAAGAAAATAATGTTGGGTTGACGTTAAGATTCAAAAATTATTTTTTTTAAATGCCTAACTTGATTCAAGATGAAAAATTGAATATATCGCACGACTCATTGCGAGCATTTTTGAGATCGTAATAAAATAAAAACCGTATCAAACCGATATTTAGCATAAAACATCCACAGTTTTTATTTTAATATAATAATCCAACCAAATTTCACTCAAATGCTAAGCACTATAAATTCAAACTCTGAGATAAAACTGGGTGAATTCGGACAAGAGGGCGTCGCATCTCCCATACAAGCAAAATTTTCAAAATACTGCTTTGTAGGGTATTTAATGTTTGGCCAGGCCAAAGGTAACACCCTTACTAGTTCAATGTTTATAACCTCATTTTTCCTCTTTGACTTTGCCAGTTGACGACCTGAATACATTTTCCTTTATTTTCAGAAGTCGGTTTTTGCAATTAAGCTACTCACATTCAAAATTTTATTGTACTGTAGTCAAAAGTACTCTGAACTGGTGATAATCCTTACATACCGAAACACCGGAAAATGTAGGATTCTTGTAAGATTCTTCTTCTTTACATTTTTCGGAATCCGCAAAACCAACGGAATTATTGGACCCGGTAGTTTTGAAAGTGGGGTAATGAGGCAAAAGTAATATGACAGTATGAATTTTTTCCATTATGCTAAAATTGACAAAATGATATGATACAAAATGTATATGACACTACTTCTGCCCATTTATTGACTTGTTCCACTTTCAAAATAAACGATTCATTTGACTTTAAAATGCGAGTCCATTAAGGTGGCAAAAGTAATATACATTTCGTGCCATAATAATCGGTCCGCTATCGCCTTTTCAACATAATTTCGTTAATATCACATCATTACGCGAAAACAGATATCAATTCTAATAATTTCTAACAAAATGACGTCATATTATGACATTACTTTTGCCTCGTTACCCCACTCTCAAAACTACCGGGTACAATAACTCCGTTGCTTTTGCGAACTTCGATAAAATGAAACAAAGAAAAGATGTTAAGAATAGTCCCATGAATTTTACATTTTCTGGTGTTCTAATGATTCCCACCCACCCTGTATACATAGCATCGCAGAACAGTTTTCTATATGAACTTTGTAGTTTTCACAGACATATTTATCGCAAGAACATCCTTAGTCGAAATTTGAAAATCCTACATGGTCTATCACGGCGTGCCTTAACCCGTTTTAAATCGAACGTCGTAGCACATCAAATTTTTTTCCAGATTCTGTTTACTTATCGTTCGAATGATGTGTAAAAAAATTTTCAACCGTGACTCCTCGACTAAATTTTGATATAATCCCTTTTCCAATTGGGGCATTTTCCCATACAAAAAAAATAAAATTTTTTTTTTAACTACATACATTATTTTGAGGGGTAAATTATATTCTGTGATATTAATTTATAAATTACCTCAATTATGTTATATAAAAGTAAGAAAACGATGACGGTAAACAGCATTTTCAAAATATTGACCGCAAGAGTTTCAATCAACTTATTTATAGGATTTCGTTACTTATTTTTACTTCGAAAAAGTTCAAGTACAGCGCTTGTGTGAATGACACAGATAGAACCTAAGTAGTAAGCGTTATCTAATCTGTTTTTGTTCACTTGGAATGAGCAATATTCCTAATGAATATATTGCACTGATTAATTTCATAAGAATTATAGTTGCCAATTGTTTGTAAATCGATAAAGCCCATGTGCAGTGTATAAATATGACTAATTACTGAAAAAACTTTAAAATCAAGCGTAAATGCTTTAGAATCAAAAACTTTCTTTATTTAAATCGGTGTATGAGTTACTTTAACTAAAAACGATCATCATCATCTGTTTTCAAATTCAAAAAAAACGTTCTATTCTTTTAAAACCACTTTCATTTCAAGGCAGTAGAGGACGTACTAGACCGCAAACCAACTGGAAAAGGTCACTGGAAAAGGAAATACAAGAATCGGGAAAGTCGTGACAAGTGATCAAAGTTATCGCTGGGGATCGCAACAAATGGAGACGTTTCATATTGGCCCTATGCTCCCCCTCAGAGTTAAAGGAGAATACATACAAACAATGTCATGAAATATTTAAAACATATTACTTCATAACACGGCGTGCCTTAACCCGTTTTAAATCGAACGTCGTAGCACATCAAATTTTTTTCCAGATTCTGTTTACTTATCGTTTAAATGATGTATAAAAAAATGTTCCCCGTGACTCCCTGACTAAATTTTGACATAACTCCTTTTCCAATTGGGGCATTTTCTCACACAAAAAAATATAGGAAATTTTTTTTAACTACATTAAACAAAAATCAAAATAATCACATTCGATGTGTTTTGCGATGCTAAACGCGAATCCGACCTCAGAATTGCTGAACATGTTTAAAATGTGAAAGAAATTTTAATTTCGTTAAGTCTGATAAGCAACTTGAAAGTCCTAATCTTTACCTTTAAAACCTAATCTAAATTATGTTGATATCTTTTTTTTCCTCAAAGATATCGTAACCTAAAAAGACACATATGTGCAAAAAACCCGTTTAGCCAATATTTCGGTCTACGATATCTCTTAGAAACATAAAGATATAAATATAATTTAAATTAGGTTTTAGATAAAAAGACCAGGACTTTCAAATACTGTAACCACAAAAAACGACTTTTTTTGGTTTTTAGGTTAGAATATCTCAAAACTATACACGATAGAGCAATCCTGAGGTTGGATTCGCGTTTAGCATCGCAAAACACATTGAATGTGATTATTTTGATTTTTGTTTAATGTAGTTAAAAAAAATTTCTTATATATTTTTGTGTGGGAAAATGCCCCAATTGGAAAAGGGATTATGTCAAAATTTAGTCGGGGAGTCACGGGGAACATTTTTTTATACATCATTTGAACGATAAGTAAACAGAATCTGGAAAAAAATTTGATGTGCTACGAAGTTCGATTTAAAACGGGTTAAGGCACGCCGTGCCAATATGAAACGTCTCCATTTGTGGTAACCGGAAATAGTCCCAACGGTAAACGGTAAATTTTTCGGTTATAATCCACATTTTGGTCATGGGGGTTATGTCCGAAAAATTTAATTAGGATTGAAAAAAATTTTTGCAATAATCCATTTAAAAAATTTATATAGTGTTGGATGTCATAGACTGATCCGCGGCCGAAGGCCGCCTCGAAGCCGGTGTTGGATTTTTGGGAGTTTTAAATCCTGAGCTGCGGCCACAGGCCGCCCACTTATCACTACTCTTATGGTAAATTACTGTGGCTAGCAAACCAGGTGTTGGATATATTATAGACTTATTCGCGAAGCCGGTGCCGGATTTTTTGGAGTTTTAAATCCTGAGATGCGGCCACAGGCCGCCCACTTACAATTACTGTGGCTAGCAAACTAGGTGTTGGATATATTATACACTGATCAGCGGCTGAAGGCCGCCACGGAAACGGTATTGGAATTTTTGGGAGTTGTAAATCCTGAGCTGCGGCTGTTGTCAATAACAAAATATCGTTATGGGGGCTATGCTCATTTTTTCCTGAGGATTATGTCCGAAACACTTGCGGACATAATCTCCATTTCGTGAATGGGGATTATGTCCGTGGGGACTATGTCACGGCACCTCCATTTGTTGCGATCCCTTGCGATAACTTTGATCACTTGTCACGACTTTCCCGATTCTTGTATTTCCTTTTCCAGTGACCTTTTCCAGTTGGTTTGCGGTCTACCACGTCCTCTACTGCCTTGAAATGAAAGTGGTTTTAAAAGAATAGAACGTTTTTTTTGAATTTGAAAACAGATGATGATGATCGTTTTTATTTAAAGTTACTCATACACCGATTTAAATAAAGAAAGTTTTTGATTCTAAAGCATTTCCGCTTGATTTTAAAGTTTTTTCTTTTCGGTGTAAAAAGTGAATTTGCTAGTAATTAGTCAAATTTATACACTGCACATGGGCTTTATCGATTAACAAACAATTGGCAACTAAAATTCTTATGAAATTAATCAGTGCAATATATTCATTAGGAATATTGCTCAGTGAACAAAAACAGATTAGATAACGCTTACTACTTAGGTACTATCTGTATCATTCACACAAGCGCTGTACTTGAACTTTTTCAAAGTAAAAATAAGTAACGAAATCCTATAAATAAGTTGATTGAAACTCTTGCGGTTAATATTTGGAAAAGAGACTTTTTACCGTCAAAATGCTGTTTACCGTCATCGTTTTCCTACTTTCATATAACATAATTGAGGTAATTTATAAATTAATATCACAGAATATAATTTACCCCCCAAATTTATATAGCTCCATGCAGCTCGGTTACCACAAACTTGCAACGAAGCTGTTGGTCATTCGGGCAAAAGTGGCATATACCAAATTCAAATTCCAAACTCAGAAATACGACCATTTTTCATTTTCTGTGAAGCCGATCCCAACGGTGGTCCTGCATGGGCAATTATACAACGTCGACTGGATGGAACAATCGATTTTTATCGGAATTGGGCTGACTATAAAAATGGTTTTGGAAATATTGCGGGAGAATATTTTATCGGCTTGGATATAATATATGAACTGACAAATGCGGCATCAAACGAACTTTGGATACAAATGGAAGATTTTGAAAATCAGACACGATATGCAATGTATGATCGATTTGCCATAAGTACTGCTGAACAAGGTTATGCTTTGAATGTGCTTGGAAAATACTCTGGTAATGCGGGCGATTCACTGGTGGTACATGCTGGAGAGAAATGGAGCACCAAAGATGTACAGAATGATAATAATCCACCAAGTAGAAATTGTGCACAACTGTATAAGGGTGCTTGGTGGTATCATCTATGTCATCAAAGGTAAAATTAACTTTATTTATATATTTACAGTCAAACCACAATATATCGAAAAGCCATTAATTCAGAATAAGTTGAACTTTTATAACTTATTTTAAATGTAGTTTTCGTATTGCAAAAATGCCGAAGAATCCTGCCATTTTGGAATTTTTTATTTAAAAGTACATTGCTATCTACCTTAGAATATGCATTTGTATATGCGTACCTATGATATGCTGCTCGATTTGATTCGAGCTGTGAAAACTTAATTTTGTCAAAAGTCTGAGTTATCGAAGTTTGACTGTGATATATATAGACATATATTCTTTTATGGAATAATTTATAAAAAATCCACTTTTGTACAATATTATTATTTGATAGCAATCTTAATGGACTTTATTTGCGTGGAACTTATCCTACGGATAAATTTGCTCAAGGCGTAAATTGGAGTGCATGGCATGGTTTCTATTATTCATTAAAAAACACACATATGGCAATACGCTGGAATTACAAGTAAATTGATTGAGCCTAGTAAAAAGGACACAACTGTAAACACTTTAAAGGACCTATACCAACAAATTAAAAAAAAAAATATTTTCTTTTAAAATTAATTCTTCAAACTTTTTACAATCTATGTAGGTTTAATTATTCAGAAAGATATCCAAAATTTGCATAACAAACTGTCGGGTAACACCTTCAAAAAAAAACTTTTTCGTTCATAAAATTTTTTTTAAGTATAGTGTGATTATGCTCGTTATATTTTCTTAGTTTAAGATGTTACCTTGTTTTTCGTATCTCATAAAAAAATACTCGTACAATTTCTCTACCCTACCTACTAGCCACTGGTTTCAGTAGTTACCTCTCTTAGTGATGAACAAAGCAAGACCAAAATCACTTTTTGTCTTGGTCTTAGGCATTGAGACTTCGTCTTGATTTTGATATTAGGTCTGGGTCTTGGGCACAATGTTTTGTTCTTGGTCTTGACTTTGACCTTGGAATTTAAAATTTACTGAAAAAATTGCTATAGCATTAAGTATGCAAAATTTCCGAACCTAATTTTTTCATATCAGATGGGTTTTTTAAGATGCCAAATTTTGTACTGAGTGATAACTTATTGTTTGAAAGATGAGTGACACCCCAATTTATTATAAATGAACAATACCGAATAACAGTCTTGGTCTTGATTTTCATCTTGGTCAAAAGCAAGACCAAAGACCGTAGCCGCCTTCGTCTTGAAATTAAATCTGAGCCTTGAGTCTTCGTATTGAAAAATTACCAAGACTCTACTCTTGGCTAATACAATTTGGTTACCAATTCTATGAAGAATGGCCAAAAACCATGTTTTTTTTCTAAATTGGTCTTCATGAGAAAAAAATTGCTCCATTGGTTCTTCTCGAAATGAAAAAACTGCAGTGTAGGGTGTAACCTTTGGCCTGGCCAAACATTAAATACTCTACACTGCAGTTTTTTGAAAATTTTGCTTATATGGGAGGTGCCACGCTCACCTAGTCTCTCAAAAAACGTTTTCAGTATAGCGATTTGTAGCTTTTGCTCATATGGGAGGTGCCATTCCCTCTTGTCTGAGTTCGTCTTATTTTAACTCAGATCGCGCATATATAGGCTTAGTGTTTGAGTGAAATTTAGTTCGATTATCTCAAAAATCAGCAAAGCGTTTTGAAGCTTTTGCTTATATGGGAGGTGGGACGCCATTGCTTGCAGTTATAGTCCTTAGTGTCTGGTAAAATTTAATTTGATTATCTCAAAAAATGCATTCAGTTTAACGTTTTGAAGCTTTTGCTTATATGGTAGGTGCCACGCCCTCTTGTCCGAATTTTCCCAAACTTTTCTCAGAGCTTGCGCGTAAGGTATAAGAAATGCTGCAGATATTGTTTCTAAGGGTCCTTCTAACTTTTATGACGGTGTTTGGTGGTGTCGGGGTGACTTTTTTTTTTGTTTTGAGATAATTAAGGTAGAGGTGTCTTCTTCTTGATGGTCCTCAGAGAGTCTTAACCCATTTTTTGCAGCTCTTTGAGTTTTTGAACAGAAAATTTTGTCATTTTCATACGATTTTTTGTCTTTGTCGGGATTTAAGTGAAGCTTCATGTTATATACCATATTATAGTGAGTTAAATTAGCTTTAAAAAAAATTTTAATTCGGTCAACTTCCTTCGTCCTCTTGAGCTACAGTTTGTGGTTAAAAAGTACCACATAATTATAAATAGTTCTTATCCAAATGTACTTTTGAACAGTAGATCAGATCGAAATCATCCGGAAAGAAAGTCTATTTATAATTTGTTTTCAAAACCGAAAACACGAAGAGTAGCGGTTCGTAGAAACATTGTCTGTACGTAGGCCCCAATATATATTTCTGGCCTAGGCAACACTAAGTGTTGCCAGGTGCAATCTGACATTTCAATTGGAAAGTTTGACATTTTTTAGCATAAGCGTACTCACAACGTTGAGATTGCACCTGGCAACACTTAGTGTTGCCTAGGACAGAAATATCAATAACAGCCCACGTATACATACAGTGAACTACATAAGCTAATTATGCGCTAAATCAAGAAAACCCAAAACTATCAGCTTCCAAATAAGCTTATGAGGTTAACCATAAGTTATGCAAGCCTTGAATTACCGAATTGTCCATGAAATTCTTCGGGCGTATGACTAACAGGCTAAAATAATTCACAAGAACCTCATATAGCAGGTAAAATATTTTAAAAAACGGATTCGAGCTTTTTGGGTCATAATTACTTTAGAAAGATTACTTTTAATTCTAGAATTAAACTTTTATTTGGCGCGGCAGGAAACGGGTTAAATAAGTAAGTACGAGTACCTGTAAAGAAACAACCAGAAAAGATCTGAAAAAGTAATGTCAGTTGGACATTTCGAATTCAAAGTTTTAGCTACTAAGACAACACTGAGAGTAAAAACATGCCCAATCAGAAACCAAAAATCTGATTTTTTTTTGGGGTCCACTTTCAAAAATTGGACACATTTCGATAGAAGAGCGTGGTTAACATTTCAAAATGTTATATGTACTAAGCATATGAGTTGAGGTAATGCAGCAAAATTTAAAAAATCAAATGAAGCGAATTGAAATTAAAGAAGAAGACATGATCCTTCAATACTAGTTATGACTTCAAAATTACAGTACTGAACTTTCCAAGCAAAATATATTTTCATGATAATATATATGCCGAAAATCGCAAGATTACATGATACAAGAAAATCACGAGTACAGTAAATAAAACAGCTAAAAATGTTTGAAAATCATAAAGAAAAAAAAAAAAAGATTAAAAATTTTAACAGCAGTACCAATAAATATAAATGCCAAAAAAAAGAAGAAACCAAATAAGTCACCTTAAATGCTTGACACTGTCAGCTACAGCGACTGATGTTATTAAAAATCGCATGCGAGTAAATAATTCATAAACAATCACATAATTTTGTCTACCAAACGACAACCAAAAGCAGAATCACTGGCAATAAATATACGAGAAAAGTGTGCCGCAGCAAAAAAAAAAAAATTTTAAAAAATCCTGAAACGATATTACAGCAACAACAAATACATAAACCATAAAATAGAAACACCCAAAAAAAAAGATGCAAAATTTATGAACTTGACATACAAAATGCAAAAAAAGAAAAAACTCATAGATTTTCCACTGGATGGCTTTTACTATTAACTATCGTAGTCAATAAATTTTCATTTTGCTGATGATTTATTGTATTTTTACTTTTTTATCAGTTTTCGCTATTAAAAATTTTGCATTTGGTTTTTATTTTTCTATTTTTTTTTTTTTAATAATTTTTATGACAATTTAAAAAAAGAAAATTTTATCTCTTTCTACATATAGAGCATGTTAATGATGATTGATTTTTTTTTGTTTTGCTTCATTTTGAAATGGGTACCAGCTGTGGCAAAGGTGCTTGACTTCAGTCCTCTGTGCTGATGATGATGATGATGACTCTTTGATTAAATTGAAAAGTTGAAAAATGGCACGTAAATGATGTATAAATAATTAAAATGAACATTTATATTTAATTTAATAACAAAAATGTCGACAGAGATGATAATAAATTTCAAAAAAACAACGGAAATGTGTCCGTCTTGCAGCTTGTGTCACATTTGGAGACATAAAAAGTTGTTGCATTTGTTGTTGTTATGTTTTCAGCTTTACTGAACGGCGCATTTTCTTGTGTGCCCACTCGTAATATTGTCTACATTTAAGGTCTGAATCATATTGGGCCTTATCGTAAATAAATATTCTCGAGAATTTATTCGCTAACTCCCTGGCTTGCAATCGCAAAAAAAAATTCGTGGAAAGGGAAAATTCACTGGAAAAATTATGTAATCGGCAATAAGTTGGGAGCGAGTTTTTTCACTTTTATTTGTTAAATTTGCTCCTTAACTTTTTGCTAGGGAGTACTAAAGTATAAATGAATAATTATAAATAACGTTTGACAAATTAAAAACTTTAGTACAACAATTTTAAAGCTTATTGAAATAGCTTTCATATGACACTAAAGTTTTTATATCCATTCAAGCGTTTCCAATTTATACTGGTTCTGCCAAAACTACTTTTCACTTAAATTTTTTTTTTTTTTCGGAAAATTTTTGGTGCAATTTTTTGATTATTCAAATCCACAAAAATGATTAAAAGACTTTTACTTTAAAAAGCAAAGCATTCATTTAAATTTCACTGCATCAATTGCTTCTTTTTCTTCTTTTGCAATTGATGTTTCTTGTTTATCTTTTTTTATGAGTCAGCTGTCAAAATCCAGTGGAAAATGAAAAAAAATGTCAACGATTTATGGAAAAAGCGTTGCCACATGTTTTTTTTTGTGCAAAATGCCTACGAAATTGAAAAAAATCAGCGTTCAGATTGGATGTTTGCGCAAAATGTCAAAGATATGGGAAAGACTCAGCGTTGCCAGATGTTGTTTTTGTGTAAAATGGCAACGCTCTTGGAAAAATACAGCGTTGCAAACTGGTTATTTCTGAAAATGTCAACGATATTAAAATAAAAAAAGTATCCCTGCACGAAGGGGAGTTTCCATTCATTCCCCGGGAGGGAGCGAATGGAACTCCCTTCAGATTTACGATAAGGCCCATTAAAGCTGCTACAAATTGTTGTAAAATCGGGAACATTTGCTAATTACTATTAACCCTTATGCTAGCGAAAACTTTTAAGCGTTTCGTCAACTGAAAAAAAAAAAAACGTGCACCTTAGGCTATTTTATATAGATTACGACAAAGTTAAGTGAAGCAAGAGTTTCCTGTCCAAGGTCAAATGATGTTTACCCGGTGTATATCTAACTGAATTTGTGACTCTAAAAATTATTTTTCTTTGAAAGGGAAACTTTATACAGAAAAGCCGTAGATGCTGATAGCAAATGCGGAAGAAGCAAAACCCAAAATTATCTAGTAAGTGTGGTATCTTTGGCCTGGCCAAAAATCAAATACCCCAATGGGGAATGGAGCGCATCAGTAGCGCTTCTGAAGCGCTCTAAAGCAGCAGTGAAGCGCATCTCTCTCGTTGCCAAAAGCGCTGAAATTAACATTGGCATGTCATTGGCACGAAGCGCTTCGCTCTCGCTACCAGGAATGCTCTTTGGATGCGCATCGCTCTCGCATTCAGAAATGCTCTTTGGATGCGCATCGCTCTCGCTACCAGAAATTCTCTTTGGAAGCGCATCGCTCTCGCATTCAGAAATGCTCTTTGGATGCTTTTTGGATGACAATAAAAATTTATTTTTAATTGAAATTTTACGTCTTTCGTCACATCAGACTATATTTTTTTTGATGTAATTATAATTATTTTTATTTAACTAAATTAATTCTAATTGAAAAATTGCAAGTTGAAAAACTTTTTTGTTAGGTCTGGGCCGGAGATGAACCGAGGACCTCACGGTTGCTACAACTCTCAATCGCAGCGCCAGTCGCTAGACCACTGCTCTATCCTCGCGCTCTGTCGAAGCTGACTTATTGACTTATTTTGTTTTGTGCGTAAATACGTGACCGAAAGCGCTTCGTTCTCGCTACCAGAAATGCTCTTTGGATGCGCATCGCTCTCGCATCCAGAAATGCTGTTTGGATGCGCATCGCTCTCGCTACCAGAAATGCTCTTTGGATGCGCATCGCTTTCGCTACCAGAAATGCTCTTTGGATGCGCTTCGCTCTCGCTACCTATAGCGCAGAAAATATGCGCATACAAATCAGCTCTTTAGATGCGAGAAGGACGCGCATCGCAATTGCATCTTGGGGATGCGCATCGAAATTTTCTGTTGGGACCCTACATTGCATTTTAAGCAGACCCTGAAATAAACTTTTTTAAAAGTTTTTTTTTAGGTTTATTTAGACTTAAAACTTTTAAATCATCTAGATAAAAGTTTTTAAAAACTTTAAACTTTTTGAAATAAAAGTTTTAAAAAACTTTTAAAAAAAACTTTTAAAAATAAAAGTTTTTTTTAAAAGTTTTTAAAAACTTTTATCCTTAAAGAGTTTTTTATAAAAGTTTTTTGAAAAAGTTTTTAAAAACTTTTATCCATAAAAGTTTTTACATAAAAGTTTTTTCAAAAACTTTTATATAAAAACTTCTAAGCAAGAAGTTTTTCATGAAAGTTTTTGATAAAATCTGTCACATAAAAGTTTTTTTTTGGGAAAAAAATACCTCGAAAAAAGCCCCTGTGTATAATAACGGCCCAATTTTGTAAAAAAATTTCATTGCACCAATCGATGGGGAAAGGTCGAAAATAGATTTTGGACATGACCAGGGGTGTCCCCGACCCCTCTAAGTGACCGATTTGGGCCCATTTTGGTGAAAAAATTTTATTGCACCAATCGATGGGACAAGGTTGAAAATACATTTTGGACATGACAAGAGGTGTCCCCGACCCCTCTAAGTGACCGATTTGGGCCCATTTTGGTGAAAAAATTTTATTGCGCCAATCGATGGGAAAAGGTTGAAAATACATTTTGGACATGACAAGAGGAGTCCCCGACCCCTCTAAGTGACCGATTTGGGCCCATTTTGGTGAAAAATTTTTATTGCACCAATCGATGGGGAAAGGTCGAAAATAGATTTTGGACATGACCAGGGGTGTCCCCGACCCCTCTAAGTGACCGATTTGGGCCCATTTTGGTGAAAAAATTTTATTGCACCAATCGATGGAGAAAGGTCGAAAATACATTTTGGACATGACAAGAGGAGTCCGCGACCCCTCTAAATGACCGATTTGGGACCATTTTGGTGAAAAATTTTTATTGCACCAATCGATGGAGAAAGGTCGAAAATAGATTTTGGACATGACCAGGGGTGTCCCCGACTCCTCTAAGTGATCGATTTGGGCCCATTTTGGTGAAAAAATTTTATTGCACCAATCGATGGGAAAAGGTTGAAAATACATTTTGGACATGACCAGAGGAGTCCCGACCCCTCTAAGTGACCGATTTGGGCTCATTTTGGTGAAAAATTTTTATTGCACCAATCGATGGGAAAAGGTCGAAAATAGATTTTGGACATGACCAGGGGTGTCTCCGACCCCTCTAAGTGACCGATTTGGGCTCATTTTGGTGAAACAATTTTATTGCACCAATCGATGGGAAAAGGTTGAAAACACATTTTGGACATGACCAGAGGAGTCCCCGACCCCTCTAAGTGACCGATTTGGGCTCATTTTGGTGAAAAATTTTTATTGCACCAATCGATGGGAAAAGGTCGAAAATAGATTTTGGACATGACCAGGGGTGTCTCCGACCCCTCTAAGTGACCGATTTGGGCCCATTTTGGTGAAAGAATGTTATTGCACCAATCGATGGGGAAAAGTTGAAAACACATTTTGGACATGACCAAATGTAACTTTGGCTACTCTTGTGGCTGTTTATTGCCATATTTTTAAATTATCGTTAGTGGACATTCAAATGACAAAAAATAGAGCAAAACCTACTGCATCTAGCGCTGCTGTTGCTTTTGCTTTTATTTTTTGTTATTGAATATGTAAGCAATTGCAAGTGGTCATAAGTAGAAAAACATTATGCACATACATATATGTGCACCACATGCCGTTTGAGTAATATTTATTAATATGAAAATATAAAGTCTCATATCAATATTTTCTGACCATTCTGCCGCCACAAACTCTCTTTAAGTTAAAAAAGTGAGAAATTTTTCATGAAATTTAGAAATTTTGCCAAACTACCTGATGAAAAATTAATATAACTTAAAAAGTAGAAAGCGTAGGATCCTGTAGTTAGTAAAAAACCAAATAAAATTATTTACTGAAAGTATTTAAGAAAAATAAAATTTTAACTTTATGGGTTAGTTTGTTTGTAATTTCACCTCAAACTTAAAATAGTGATTTCCCAAAAAAAGTGAAATTGGCGTTTACGGCAAAGTAATACTCAGGCGACGATATGTGAGTATGTTTAAGGAAAATCCGTAACGGTTGGCGGCTAATGTCTAACCTTTAGATTTAGTGAGCTATTATTTAGTTAAACCTTTTTTGTAGGTAGCGTAATAAAGACATGTCTAAAACTTTCGCATTAAAATTCCTATTTACAATTTTGTTGCAGAGATATACATATGTCTACCACAAATAAGGTTGTAATTATATTTTGCAATTGTCAGAAAGTTTGACAATATTCTCGAGGTATTCAGAAATATTATCTGCATAAGTTGCAAAAAAGGATTGTGATTGTAATTGTATTCTAAAAGTGTTTTTTTTTTTAAATATTACCTGTTTGAAGTGTAATTTTTTTTTAGTTTTGCACTCACCCTTATAAAATGTTGATTATTTTTAAAAAAGAATAGAACAAAAAGTTTCAGCCTAAGTCGCAAAGTAAATTTTCTCTCACAATTGCTTACATTTCTTTATTAATTTAATAAATTTTAATTTAACTGAATGTTTGTTAGTAAAAACAAAAAAGTACTTTCAATATCACCTGTTTTTGAAAATTAAAATTTCAAAATTCTCACCCAGTCATTCACGGAAAGAAAAAAATGTTCTAAAATCTAGCTCAAATTGTTCTTAAATTAAATATTTAGAATCAAGCCCAATATTGAATAAAATCATCCTAAAATACGCCCAACTTGTTCGCAATTCAAGCTCAAATTTGGGCATAATATAAATTTTGATAATTAAGACCAGTTGTACTCAATGCATGCCATTTTTTACTTATTTATCAAAAAAAATAAATAAGCCCATTATTTGCTTAATTCAAGCTCTTTTGTGATTGTTTATCAAAAAATAAATTTCCATTTGTGTTTATTCTGTGTGTTTATGATTCTCAATATGACTATGTAATCTACTGCTTAAATAATTCCTGCTTGACAGTTATAATAGAGTAAATACTTCTGACATCCCATAATGGGATGTTACGATGTACTTAGGTGTCTTTGGACATTTTGGTACATTGATTTTTGAAAATGAAATGACATTTCTTGCATTTGGCAAAAATGGTCATATTCATATTTTGATAAATATGATATATATTTTGTCTAAGAACAAACTAAGTAGTTGCGTTGAGTTTAACGTTTCATAACAGACTAATTTATTTTTGTCAAATTTCTTATGACTAGCTTAAAATGTTACATTGCTATGCGCCACTGAGAGTATTAGAATCGTATGATTTAACAGTTAGGTGAAAAGCAAAATAGAAAGAAGAATTACTCGAATGATTTTACGGTTCTTTAAATAGTAGAAAAAACAACCAGTGGCGGTGTAAACTAAATTATTAAATAGCAAAATTTTCAAAATTAAAGAAATCAAATTCTAGTCAAATAAACTTAGAATAAACTTAATATTTTTCATAAACATAACCGCCAGCCTTGAACGGCGTTCAACATTCCTTTGGCAATTGATGAAGTTTAGCAACTGGCCTCTTGAAAGTTGAATTCTTAGTTTTGATAGTGACAACTCTGACGAGTCCATCTGATCCAGCATGGGTTTCGATTACACGGCCAAGTTTCCAGCAAGCGGGAGGTAGATTATCTTCACGTATCAGGACGACGTCACCAATAATTAGATTAGATTTTTCTTTCAACCATTTAGATTTTGGTTGAAGTGACAGCAAATAATCAGTTGACCAGCGAGACCAAAAATATTGAGTTAATTGTTGAACCAATCTCCATTTAGATAATAACCCAGTTTTGAGATGAGTTATGTCTGCTTCTGGCAACGAGTTCAGGGGCCTTCCAACTAAGAAATGTCCAGGCGTTATATAGGGGACGTCATCAGAATCAGCTTGGACTAAAGGCCTCGAATTTAATATAGCCTCAATTCTAGCTAGGAGAGTTGATAATTCCTCAAAGTTTAGTGTAGCTTGACCCATAGTTCTTCTTAGATGAAACTTCATAGACTTGACTGTAGACTCCCATAACCCACCGAAATGTGGCGTATTTGGTGGTATGAAGTGCCACTGAATACCCTTTGAAGATAAAAAATTCGAAATATCATTATTAGATTCAAAAGAAGTTACCATTTTGTGAATTTCATTCAGCTTTCTGGCAGCTCCTTGAAAATTAGTTCCATTATCGCTGTGTATATGACCACACAGACCACGTCTAGCAACAAATCGATCGAGAGCGGCTAAGAAGGCATCGGTACTCAAATCGGAGACAAGTTCTAGGTGAACAGCTTTGGTCACTAAGCAGATAAAGACTGCAACATATGCTTTGACTTTCGGGGCCTTTCTGCCACTGTGCTGCTTATACAATATAGGCCCAGCATAGTCGCATCCAACTTCGTAAAATGGAAAGGCAGCGTTGACACGAAATTTGGGCAAGTCGCCCATAAGTTGCTCTTGAGCTCGTGCACTAAAGCGAGTGCAAGCTCCACACTGGCGAATTACAGTTTTAACAATTTCACGAGCACCAATTATCCAATATTTTTGCCGCAGTGTAGCGAACAACAAAGTAATTCCGCTATGAAGATTTTTCACGTGCAAATCGTGAACAATTTTCCGAACGATTGGGCTGTCTTTATGAAGAATTATTTGATGCTGACTGTCATAAGGTAGGTCAGCTTTAGTTAATCTTCCGCCAACACGCAGCAGCCCATCAGCATCCACGAATGGTGAAAGTTTCCGTAGTTTTTTGTTAGTTAGGGTAGCTTGACCTTGCTGAATAGACGACATAATCTCAAAAAAGTCAACCGCTTGATAGTATTTATACAATTTTAGTTCAGCAAACTTAAGTTCTTTGACTTTGAGAGGTGAGGTGTCTCTGCACTTATTTTTGAGAATGTTGACATATCGTATGCAGTAAGCTAGTACTCGCACCATTTTAGCCCAACTGGAAATTCTGTTGTTTATTCTGCTAACGGAGTCCGGATCGTAAGTAGCTGAAGCTAGAGCCACATGATTTACTGGACGAAGTTCTTCACTTGTAATATTATCCTGAGATTCGGATAGTGGCCACCAATTTTCCTCCATAAGCAACCACGATGGACCATTAAACCATAATTTATCATTAATTAAGAAGCTGGATCTTACACCTCTACTAGCAGCATCGGCTGGATTCTGTTTGCTGGGAACATATCGCCATTGCGCACTGGGAACAGTTTCTAAGATGTAGGAGGTTCGATGACTAATAAAAGTTTTCCACTTCGATGGATGTGAAGACAACCAGGCTAAAACGGTTTTGCTATCAGACCAGCAAACCACTTCATTTAATTTCAAGTTAATGACAGATGCTAAATATTCAAACAGTTGAGTTAACAAATACGCTGCACAAAGTTCCAGCCTGGGAATTGAAAGTGAGGCCATTGGAGCCACCTTGGTTTTAGATATGACGATGTTAGTTGACACTTGTCCATCTGCTGACGTTTTTCGACAATAAATGACTGCAGCATAGGCTAAGCTGGAGGCATCACAGAATCCATGAAAGGTTACAACTGGCTCTGTGGAAAAAATAAGTCGTTTTATATTAATGTTATTAAGTAAATAAAACTCTGAAAATAGTAGTTTGACTTCGTCTAAAATGTCAGCAGGCAACAGCTCATCCCATTCCAGTTTGGATAGCCATAGTCGCTGTATAATTATTTTCACAGCTAAAATTGCAGGTGATATCCAGCCAAGTGGGTCAAAAATTTTCGAAATCTCGGAAAGCAGGTTCCTTTTGGTGTTAAGGCAATATTGATTTTCTTTTACCTTATACGAAAAACAATCAGTCATAGGATTCCAAATAACGCCAAGGAGGCATACTGTCATATCCGATGGCACATCGACCATGCTATAAATTTTCTCACTATCTGGAATCTTTTGAAGAATACTACTCTGATTTGTGGCCCACTTCCTTAAGTGGAAACCGCCAGCCGTAAGCAAATTATTTAATTGTTCTGCTAGCTCTTGAGCTTCTTTTAGGGTATTGGAGCCTGCCATACAATCGTCAACATAAAATGAATTTTTAACAGCTTCACTAGCCATAGGGTACCGATTATGCTCGTCATCACTCAGCTGTAGGAGAGTGCGAATAGAAAGATAGGGTGCGGGACGCGTGCCATAAGTTACAGTAGTTAATCGATAATGTTGAACTTCCTCATTAGGTGAATTTCGCCATAAAATGCGCTGATAGTCCTGATCACATTCTTGTACATTTATCATTCGAAACATTTGTTGAATGTCTGCCGAAAAGCAGTACTTCTTACAACGATATCTCAAAAGAACAGCTATTAAGTCTTGTTGCAAAATTGGTCCTTTTAGTAAATTGTCATTTAGCGATTTTCCATTAGATGATTTAGCAGAACCATCAAATACCACTCTTAGTTTTGTGGTTAAAGAATTTTCTCTAAGAACAGCATGGTGAGGCAAGTAATAAACGTTTTCGGACGGACGATTTATTTCCTCCTGGGGAACAAGTTTCATATGACCCAGTGACAAGTATTCACTCATAAATTCTGTATAGGATAGTTTTAAATCAGGATTAGATTTAAATTTCCTTTCCATAGACAGTAGTCGTCTTAAGGCCCCCGCATAGGATTTACCAGTTTCAGGATTTTTCACAAATGGAAGTCTGACTGAATATCTATCAGCACGGATAGTAGTAGATTTATAAAAGTCTTCAGCTTGCTGATCTTCAGCAGTCAAAGTAGTAGTCATCTGAGGGACGCTTTCAAGTTTCCAAAATAGTTGCAAAGTTTGGTTCAAATCAACTTCAGGTATATTTTGAGTCATTATGTGGCAAGTACTAAAGGTGTTTTCAGACGTACAACCTCCACAAACAACATAGCCAAAGATTGTATTTTGAGCTAGCAAATTACCATTTTTAACAATACGCCCTTCTTTTAATAGAGTAAAGAAATAGTCATATCCTACAAGGATGTCAATATCCTTTGGAGTATCAAATTTGGGATCAGCAAGAGACAGATTTTTTATATCTTCCCAATAGTTTATTGTAAGCGAAGAACATGGCAATTGAGATGTAAGACTCTTAAAAACATGGGCTAGCATGACAACACTTTCAGAATTATAAATAGATTTTACCTGAAGCTCGACTATACCCCGTGTTGCACCAGCCTTGTTATTTCCCAATCCGTGGATAAATATTTTAGAGGCAGATCGTTGTAATCCAAGTCTATTTGCACACCGCTCGGAAATCAACGTGTTCTGGCATCCAGAGTCCAATAGAATATTACAGCCTTGGAAGCAACCCATGTTGTCCTTAACAAAAACCCTAGCAGTGGGCAAAAGCATATTTAGATTTCTTACCTCAGATGTGGCAGCAAGATTGATTGATGTAGTTACAGCATCTATTGTAGCTTCGACTTTTTTAGGCAGTTCACTCGATTTTTTCTCATCCTTAGTGGGGAGAGAATCCACTTTTTTCACCATGGCAGCTGCGACCGTATTGTAGTTAGAATTTCGCTCTAGATGAATATAAGAATGATGATGACCTTTGCAAAATTCACAAAGGTGTTTAGATGGACAATTTTGTACTGAATGTCCCTGCTTCAAACAATTAAAACACAATCTTTTCTCTTTTACAAAATTTATGCGATTGGGCGTAGACATCTTGATAAACGTAGGGCAATAGGCAAGATGGTGGTCTTGAGAGCACGCAAAACAGGATCGTTTCATGTAGCCAGAATAAGTTCTGACGGATTTAATTTTAGATTGTGTTCCGCCAGCGCGTTGCTTTTCAATTGGAGTTGGAACACGTTCTAATGCATCACAACGTTCATTGATGAAAATGATAAAATTCTCCAGCGTAGGAAATGTAGTTTTACTACAATGCTCCGCCCAAGAATGATGAGTTTCTCTATCGACTTTTTTAAGTAAAAGATGTATCAGCCACGGATCACGTTTCTCTGCTTCCTCGCCTTGCGCTCTAAGCCCACGTATAACTTCATCAGCAATATTCGATACGTTTCGAAGACCTTGAGAGTCATCTGCTTTAGATATAGATAAAAATGTTTCGATTAAAGAATCAATAACCAGTGAAGGCTTATCATAACGATCTTGAATCTTTTTTATGGCTTCCTCGTAGTTTTGATCTGACACAGCAAGATGTCGTATAAGCATGGCAGGCTCACCCTTTAACAACCCTTTCAGATATTGAAACTTCTGTGATGCAGTCAATGTATGGTTGTTATGCACTGAGCTGTTGAATAAATCAAAGAATGATCTAAATTCAGAGTAGTTACCTTCAAATATTGGAATATTCAGCTTAGGAAGTCGTATATAAGCAGCTGGGGCAGCGGTGTTCGCGGTAGGTGACGAAGTCGTAGCACCAACATTTGCTAATGGCGGTTGTAGCGCTGTCAATTTTTCCAAAAAAGATGTTTGGGACTCCAACAGTTTCTGCATAGCATCTTGATGCGTTGTTGTCGAGTTGAGGGGATCACTATTAACATTTGCAGCAAGCAGCTTGCAATCAATAATTTCACTTAACCTAGCTTTCATTTAAAAATATTTCTCAAATTCTTTTAATTCAGTATCACGTTCCTGGAGGCAGTTCCCTTTAGATAGGTTATTTTATTCCGTAGAGTATCGATGGTAGCCATAATTACTTAGGAAGTTTTTTTTACCCAATTTAATTTTTATAATAAAATCTAGTTGAGGAGCACTTCAACAGTTAAAACACTTTTTTAGTTTTTATAACAAAATCCAGTTGAGGAGCACTTCGATAGTTAAAACACTATTTTAGTTTTTTTTTTTGTTTTTCACAAGTTGTATGTGAAGCTTTATGCAGCTGGGCAAAAGAATTTGCAAACAGTTATGCTCGTATGTATGTTTTCAACGCAACAACAATATATATATACACAATGTTTTTTTTTTTTATTATGCGCAGTAATAAGCAGCCACAATTAAAACACACAATTTTGTTTTTGTTTTTTACTATTAAGCGCGGTAATAGAAAATAAAATTTAACTCTCTTTAACGCGACAACGATCACGTCGGGGTCACCAAAAAATGTCTAAGAACAAACTAAGTAGTTGCGTTGAGTTTAACGTTTCATAACTGACTAATTTATTTTTGTCAAATTTCTTATGACTAGCTTAAAATGTTACATTGCTATGCGCCACTGAGAGTATTAGAATCGTATGATTTAACAGTTAGGTGAAAAGCAAAATAGAAAGAAGAATTACTCGAATGATTTTACGGTTCTTTAAATAGTAGAAAAAACAACCAGTGGCGGTGTAAACTAAATTATTAAATAGCAAAATTTTCAAAATTAAAGAAATCAAATTCTAGTCAAATAAACTTAGAATAAACTTAATATTTTTCATAAACATATTTATTTTTTTAAATAAGTACAAAAGGGCTGCGTTAAGCACCAATAAGTTTAATAAATTTTTGATGAACAATTCCAAATTGAATTGAATTGAGCTCAAATGGGCATATTCACTTTTTTGATAAACAATCACATTATTACTTGATATCAAGAAAATAATGGACAAGCTCAAAATCACACCCAAAATTGATTGGTTTGGGATTGTTTTCAGCTCAAAATTCTCTCCGTGTTTAAAAAAGTATTTAGAGGGCAACATTTTTTAGAAAAGAATATGAAATTTAGACAGCCTTCGCACGAGGCAGAAAAAGTGTAAAATTTTATCGAGAAAAGGAAACGCTTTAAGCACGAGTATGTTATCCTTCTTATTTATTTTATTTGTGGAAAGATCTTATTGCAAATAATTGTTTTCTTTTGTCAAACATTAATAAGTTATGTTAAATTTGGTTCAGAAAACTAAATCAGGTATATGCATACATAAATACCTACTTGTTACTATAAAAAGTTAATCCTTACTAACATCATAAAGTTTTAAGCAGAAATGGCTTTCAGAAGACTAGATGTGGTATTTCTTAACATAAAACTAGTAAGGCTGTAAAATTTGGCCTGGCCAAACATTAAATACCCTACACTGCAGTATTTTCAAATTTTGCTCATACGCCCTCTTGTCCGAGTTCACCCAGTTTTTGTTCAGAACTTGCATTTATAGTTTTTAGTGTCTGAGTAAAAACCTTTCTGGGTAAAGCGTTTGAAGCTTTTGCTTATATAGGAGGTGCCACGCCCTCTTGTCCGAGTTCGCCTAGTTTTACCTTGGAGCGTGCATTTATAGTATTTAGAATTTGAGTGAAGTTTGGTTGGATTATCTCAAAAAACTGTTTCAGTATAGCATTTTGAAACTTTTGCTTATGTGGGAGGTGCCACGCGCTCTTGTCCGATTTCACCCAATTTTTGTTGAGAGCTTTCATTTATGAATTTTAGTATCAGAGTCAAATTTGGTTCGAATATCTCAAAAAACGCTTTCAGTATAGCGTTTTTCAGCATTTGCTTCTATGGGAGGTGCCACGCCCTCTTGTCCGAATTCACTCAGTTTTTTCTCAAAGTTTGCGCTTACAATTTTTAGTTTTTATGCGTATTTTGGTTGCATTGTCGTGAAAAATACTCCTAAAATTGCATTTTGAATATAATTTTTTGTATGGGCGGTAGGCGTGTCCGTTTACCGATTTCGCTCATTTTCAATCCCCCGAGCTAACTTTGGTGACGGAGGCAGTGTACCAAATTTCATTGAATTATCTTGATCAGTTTTCACAAAAAGTGTATTTCAACACACAGCCAGCCACCCAGCCAGACAGACGGACATGGCTATATCGACTTAGGAGGTGACGCTGATCAAGAATATATATACTTTTCTATATCTGCCACGCCTCCTTCTCTGCGTTACAAACGGAAGGACAAAGTGAATATACCCTGGGTGTAGGGTATAAACAGTTAAAATATTTTCACTAAGTGATGCCTTCTTATTTAAATTAAAATGCAGTGAGACCTCCAAATTTTAGTTCAAAAATTCAATTAATTAGAAATCTCAAAGCAAAAATAGGTAATACAAAAAAGTTTAAAAACGAATTTATTTTAGAAATTCAGTAAATAACAACAGTTTTTTTTATAAAATTTAAAACATGTCCAAAATCTATTTTCGACCTTTCCCCATCGATTGGTACAATAAAAATTTTTCACCAAAATGGGCCCAAATCGGTCACTTAGAGGGGTCGGTGACTCCTCTTGTCATGTCCAAAATGTATTTTCAGCCTTTTCCCATCGATTGGTGCATTAAAATTTTTTCACCAAAATGGGCCCAAATCGGTCACTTAGAGGGGTCGGGGACACCCCTGGTCATATCCAAAATCTATTTTCGACCTTTCCCCATCGATTGGTGCAATAAAAATTTTTCACCAAAATGGGCCCAAATCGGTCACTTAGAGGGGTCGGGGACTCCTCTTGTCATGTCCAAAATCTATTTTCGACCTTTCCCCATCGATTGGTGCAATAAAAATTTTTCACCAAAATGGGCCCAAATCAGTCACTTAGAGGAGTCGGGGACACCCCTGGTCATGTCCAAAATCTATTTTCGACCTTTCCCCATAGATTGGTGCAGTAAAAATTTTCACCAAAATGGGCCCGAATCGGTCACTTAGGGGGGTCGGGGACTCCTCCTGTCATGTCCAAAATCTATTTTCAACCTTTTCCCATCGATTGGTGCAATAAAATTTTTTCACCAAAATGGGCCCAAATCGGTCACTTAGAGGGGTCGGGGACACCCCTGGTCATGTCCAAAATCTATTTTCGACCTTTCCGCATCGATTGGTGCAATAAAAATTTTTCACCAAAATGGGCCCAAATCGGTCACTTAGAGGGGTCGTGGACTCCTCTGGTCATGTCCAAAATGTATTTTTAACCTTACCCCATCGATTGGTGCAATAAAATTTTTTCACCAAAATGGGCCCAAATCGGTCTCTTAGAGTGGTCGGGGTCACCTCTGGTCATGTCCAAAATCTATTTTCGACCTTTCCCCATCGATTGGTGCAATAAAAATTTGTCACCAAAATGGGCCCAAATCGGTCACTTAGAGGGGTCGGGGACTCCTCTGGTCATGTCCAAAATGTATTTTCAACCTTTTCCCATCGATTGGCGCAATAAAAATTTTTCACCAAAATGGGCCCAAATCGGTCACTTAGAGGGGTCGGGGACTCCTCTTGTCATGTCCAAAATCTATTTTCGACCTTTCCCCATCGATTGGTGCAATAAAATTTTTTCACCAAAATGGGCCCAAATCGGTCACTTAGAGGAGTCGGGGACACCCCTGGTCATGTCCAAAATCTATTTTCGACCTTTCCCCATAGATTGGTGCAGTAAAAATTTTCACCAAAATGGGCCCGAATCGGTCACTTAGGGGGGTCGGGGACTCCTCCTGTCATGTCCAAAATCTATTTTCAACCTTTTCCCATCGATTGGTGCAATAAAATTTTTTCACCAAAATGGGCCCAAATCGGTCACTTAGAGGGGTCGGGGACACCCCTGGTCATGTCCAAAATCTATTTTCGACCTTTCCGCATCGATTGGTGCAATAAAAATTTTTCACCAAAATGGGCCCAAATCGGTCACTTAGAGGGGTCGTGGACTCCTCTGGTCATGTCCAAAATGTATTTTTAACCTTACCCCATCGATTGGTGCAATAAAATTTTTTCACCAAAATGGGCCCAAATCGGTCTCTTAGAGGGGTCGGGGTCACCTCTGGTCATGTCCAAAATCTATTTTCGACCTTTCCCCATCGATTGGTGCAATAAAAATTTGTCACCAAAATGGGCCCAAATCGGTCACTTAGAGGAGTCGGGGACTCCTCTGGTCATGTCCAAAATGTATTTTCAACCTTTTCCCATCGATTGGCGCAATAAAAATTTTTCACCAAAATGGGCCCAAATCGGTCACTTAGAGGGGTCGGGGACTCCTCTTGTCATGTCCAAAATCTATTTTCGACCTTTCCCCATCGATTGGTGCAATAAAATTTTTTCACCAAAATGGGCCCAAATCGGTCATTTAGAGGGGTCGGGGACTCCTCTTGTCATGTCCAAAATCTATTTTCGACCTTTCCCCATCGATTGGTGCAGTAAAATTTTTTCACCGAAATGGGCTCAAAACGGTCGCATTTTATCTTTCAGCTCTATAGATAAGCGTGTAATTTGTAATACTTCAGTCACTGAATTTTTTTCATGGTATTTCTTTTTTTTGCCATGTTTTTTTCCAGAAAAAAAACTTTTATGTGAGAAGTTTTTTGAAAAACTTTTATCAAAAACTTTTAAAAATAAAAGTTTTTAAAAACTTTTTCAAAAAACTTTTATACAAAAACTTTTATGGATAAAAGTTTTTAAAAACTTTTATAAAAAACTTTTATTTTTAAAAGTTTTTTTTAAAAGTTTTTTTTAAAAGTTTTTTGAAAAAGTTTTTTGAAAAAGTTTTTAAAAACTTTTAAAAATAAAAGTTTTTATAAACTTTCATACAATAAAAGTTTTCAAAAACTTGCATTTGCAAAACTTTTTGAATAAAAGTTTAAAAGTTTCAAGGTCTGATTTTAAGTATATTATTAAACACTTAGTTGATGAATACTATGCAATATTTATTAAAATAAATTATTTTATTCTTCTGTAACTCCTAGGAGAGTATAAGAACAAATCGCTTATATGGGAAGTGCCACGCCCTCGTCTTCGAGTTTACCTAGATTTTTACTGCTCTGAGTATTTGAGTGAAATTCGGTTAGGTTTCTTAAAAAAATCTTTCAGTATAGCATTTTGAAACTTTCGCTTATATGGGAGATGCCACGCCCTTTAGTCTTACTTCGCCTATTTTTTGCTCAGAGTTTGAAATTAATGTTCTTAATGTTTGAGTGAAATTTGGTTGGTTGGATTTCAAAAAACACATTCAGTATATCATTTTGAAACTTTTGCTTATATGGGAGGTGCCACGCCCTATTTTTTGAGTTCGCTTAGTTTTTTTCTCAGAGCTTGCATATATTGATCTGAGTGTTTGAGTGTAATTTCGTTGGGTTACCACAAATAACGCTTTCAGTATAACATTTTGAAACTTTTGTTTCTATGGGAGGTGCCACGCCTTCTTATCCGAGTTTGCTTAGTTTTTGCTCAGAGCTTGTACGTACTATCTTTAGTATTTAAGTGTATTTTGCTTCTGTTATTACAAATAATGCTCTCATTTTTGCATTTTGAATACATTTTTTGAATGGGCGGTAGGCGTGTCCGTCGACCAATTTCGCTTATTTTCAATTCCCCGTGTTAGCTTTTACGAAGCAGACAGAATACCAAATTTCATTGAATTACTTATATTGCTCAGTTTTCCCAAAAAATGTTTTTCCACGCACACCCAGCCAGCCAGTCAGAAGGACATGGCTATATCGACTCAGAGGTGACGCTGATCAAGAATATAATATATTATATTATTATAATATATTATATACCCTACCTTCCACACATCCTTCGCTGCGTCACAAACGAAAGGATAATATAAAATAATTTTAATGTGACAGAGTGTGACATGGTGGAGGTGGGGGCCCGAAAATCGTGAAATTCGTGTGACGTAATTTATGAACAGCCCCTTATGATTTGATCAAAATTGTCTGAGTTGTTCCAGCACTAAGTTCGATGTTACAGTAATTTTTTGAAAAAAAAAAACAAAAAAAGTATGGTTTACTTTTTTGTGGTTTTGTCTATATGGGCATGCCGATTAAAAATTAAAAACGTATAGTTTTATGATACATTACAAAGTTTATTTTCAAATTCAAAATAATCTAAAAAAAATATGTTCAACATTGTTCAACAAATTTTTTTTTCATCGATAAAATTTCTCTGGGAAAGGCTAAATCCAATAACCGAAACGTTGGAATAAATGATATAAAACTTTAATTTATTTGCATTAAACCAAAGTACCCGCAAAAGACAGAAATATTTTGCATAATGAATACAAAAAATATAGGTTATATCGTTAAGAAATGCAGCTTTAGCTGCATATTCTGTTCAGAAATCAATTTAATTACATATACTTCTTTCTTATATTTTCTATAATTAATATTAAACTTGTTTCTTAGTTCCCAAACAAATTTAAAATACTCGTATTGAATCATTTAATGGAATTTAATCATAATTGAACAAAATGTAACGTTTGAAAGATCACGCGTCGACTCAGATAATGATTAAAACTAGATACAGAAGATATTTGAATCAAACAGAATACATCAGAAAGTAAAATTATTGTGTAAAATTTTAAAATTAATGGCACTAAAAATTTTGTAACAATTATTGCTGAAATTTGAATTTCTACATATGGTCACGAAAACTTGCTGCCTCCATTTTTGTTCCGTTCGAATTGTTTCCTCTTTTGCGTGTACTTTATTTAATGCCTACAATGAGCTACAATGTAAAGTAAAAAGAAATGAAAATATTTTTACTTTGACTTTTTTCACTTCAAATGTATGCGACGCTCACGATCTAGATAATGGAAATGGCCATATGATGAATCATTAGAAAATTATACAAATAAAATCTATTTTCAAATGTAAATTTTTCTTGGAACACCCGTCTTCTAAGCAAAATAAAACATACAGGTCATAGTTTATTTTGTATAGACTGCTTTAGCAGCAAAATTAAATCATTAGTTTAGTCATTTCCGTTCTTGACGAATTCAAATTCAAAAAAAATGCTATCGTTTGATGAAGTGGGGTCTCTTTTATTTTTATTTGCCAATCGACTGTTTGTAAACGAATTAATTAATTGCTTAAGCGGTGCTATTTGGCAATGAAAAATTAATGAAAATATCGTCTGGCATTTGTTTATGTTTACAAATGTTGATCCAAAAAAAAAAATTATGTGCGACTGACTGTGAATGATATAATTTTTTTGCTTCTAAAAAGTGAATCAAATAAAATTTGCTTAATTTTTTTTATTATTTTTTTCCATTTACGCAAATTTTTAAATGGTATTTTTAATTTAATTTTTCTTATACACGGTTGCTTTTATTACTGAGACTACTTTTCGCACATAATAAAACCGAGTGTGTCCTGCCTTTTTGATGTTTTTGCTGGCACAAATATATTGTGTGTATGACCTAGTGCAACCCCGCAGCAGCAGCGGTGAAAAATAAAATACCTTTGGATACTTATACCTTCAACAAATCCGTTCATATATGTACCTACGTGTATGTACAATCAAGGTTACGTGTAGTTGCGGCTCAGTGCAATTAATGTCATCATAAATTTGTTGCAGCTCAATGATTTCATGCAATAAATACAACCAATACATGCAAACACGTTTTATCGTTCTCTTTATAACTTTTTACGTGTATGTAGTAGTTACTTGTATTTACTTCAATTTATGTCTTTTTTTATATAAAAATTTCTGTAGAAATTTTCGGTGTTAATTATGAGTTCAACGAATTCGATATTGAACTTTTTATTCCCGCAACCCGCACACCTTTTTTTCAGTTCCAGTTCACTTTATCTTTGATTTATCTTGCAGTCAATAACTTCATTAACAACATTTACGTGTGAAACATACAAGTTGTGTTTTTCTATAAACAATCAATTCTGTTTCATTAAATTTATCACTTCTTACTGGTAATTTGTGCAATATTTTGTATTTTCGTGAAATTAGCATCAATATTCGAAACTTTGTTTGGAATTGAACAGGAAAAGATAAGAAAAACCAAAAACATTCATGCGTGTATGATCAGAAGCGTAAATTATAGGTAATCAGTTACGTCTCGTGGCTACTTTTCGGATATGAAAAAAAAAAACGCCATTTTGAAATACTCGAGCGCGTCAGATTTTTTTATAGACGATTCAGCTTGATGTTCTGGTCGTGCTGACTCTTAATCTGATGACTATTTGGAGCTATTTTCTTCGAAAACTATTTTTTCTTTTTCGGATTATATGGAAGGTGGGCGTACCTTTGATCTGATCACGCCAATTTTCAACTAAGAGCTATATGTTTTATCTCAGATATCATATGTTATTGTTGTACTTGAAATATAGCGCTGATTCTCAACGAGTAGATAGATGCTTCTAAGTTTATCTCAGATATGAAACATTTTGTGCATATCAAAAATTTACCAAGTTATGGCGATTTCAAATAATGGATTATATGACGGGTGGGCGTGTCATTGACCCGATCATATCTGTTTTGAACAAATGGTTAGATGCTACCAATACTATTTCAGATGTAGAATTTGATTGTTATACCTCAAATAGTTTTGCTATTAGAATTTACGAAACTGGAGCGTTGCAAGAATACAGAAAAGTCGCTGAATATGAAATCATAAAAATATTTCAGCGAAAAGTGGCTGGTGCTTGTCAAAAATCATAAACAACTTATTCTTTACAGCAAACGATTACACTGTTCGACAATTTCGAACTTTTGGTAAAACACATGAGAAAATCCAAAAAATTCTTAAAATAATTAGGACTTTTCACATTGCATATTAATTACATCCCTGACGCACTTACCTTAACTTTTATGAATTTTTCGTCTTTAGCAACTCTTAGTGAAATTTTTTGTAGAATATTTTTTCAAATTCTTTTAACACATTGTGACCCAGTTTTAGGAAAAAGAGTAAAAAAGACCCATAAACAGGATATAATGGGTTAATGTGTTCTAAAAAAATGATCCTTGATTGATTTCGTTTTGAACTTGTGAGAACGAGTTTTGTCCAAAAGGTAATTTGGAAAATATTTATTGTTAGAACTACTTACTGATTTTAACGATTTTTTTGCTTTCGAGATGAAATTTTGATTTTATAGTGTTCAGCAACTAGTAGTGAAATTGTATAGCAAATATTTCTGTAGTACATACTGACTCAATATTTCCCTGTTTAAGGTGTCATTTTTGTACCTTTTTAGGAAAAAGGCAAAAATTACCCACATGTGGGGGTTGCAAGGGTTAAAATATTCCCGCAATATCCTGCATAAGCTTACTGAACTCATGATGCACCTCAAATGTAAAGATCATATAGTTATTTGCATCGATTTAACACAAGAATGCGTTATTTTTGTTTTTTTCATGTACAGTGGATAAAAAATTTCAAAAATCGATTAAAAAAAATCTGACGTGCTGGAGAAAAACGACAAGACACGGGTATTTTTTTTAACGTCTACTTTATGAATTTTTTGAATTTTCTCACTTGTTTTTTTTTGTGTCGAACAGTGTTATCACTTGAAAAATACTTGATAACCATGGGCCCGGGTTCGACTCCCAGTGTGGGTGATTTTTTTTAAAAATTCTTTTTTAAATTCTTTTTATTTTACATTTTTTTTCTCACTTCACTATTTTCCTTTTTCTAAATTAATTACTTTTGTTTCATTGAATTAAAATTAAATGCACAATGATTTTTTGTAAGGCTGTAAGAAACATTCGAATATCAAATTCTGTATAGAGAGGGATTTGCTTAATATACAAATTTTATACCTATTCATCATATACGTCAGTGGTGCTGAGGTCTAGTGAGTTTGTTATTGTAAGTGGAAGTAATATGTTTCTATCTATCATACAAGACGGTCCTGTGTTCATAATCTAATGCGGTCAGTTCGATAATTTTGTTGTTGTTTTGTTGTTAGTGTCACAAACATTTAAGTTCTAAGCATTTTTTGCGTAATACACTTTTTTCGTTAGTTTTTTACTTTGAGTAAAAAATTGTTTTTCTGACCTCGAAATTGAAAATCGTAAAAAATTCGATTTGGTGATGCGAATATTATCTATACCCATAATAGTTCAAAGCTATAAATTTTTGTAAGAACATAGTCTTTATTTCTAAAGCACCCTTTTGTAATGAAAAAAAGTTATGACAAAAAACATGTTTTTTTGCCAAAATCGGCCTTCAGTAGAATCAAAAATGCTTCATTGGTTTTTCTCGGAATGAAAAAAAAAAAAATCGGTTTTACGAGTCCTTCTAATTTCTGTGTCGGTTTTCAGATGAATCTAAATATCCACCGTATCTTATATAAATATAATTGAATTGTAAAAACTTTGCTAAATATGTGCACATATATTTTAGATTTTAACTAAAGACAAAAACTATTCAAAAAGAGTGGTTTTACATATTTTGTTTGCATTACAATCTAGTTTCTGAAAAAGTAACAATAATAAGTTTCATAATAGTATATTTTAAGAAAAAGCAGTTAAATAAATGTTGTTTCTAAGAAAGTTTTCTAAAGACATTATATGAAAACATTTTAATTAAATTGTTATATTCTTGGTAACATTATAACAAGGAGCAATTGAAATGTTATTTCATATTTCATTCTAGAGTGCACAGTTATGATTTTTTAGTTTCAATATTCTTCGACTTATGTAGCTGCTTCAATCCGTTAAAGTGTTAAAATTTTGCAACATTAAAAAACTTTTCATCTATTGAACAGAAATCCATTTACAAAACTTTTTATAGATGCAATAAAAGTTTGGAAATTCAAGAAAATTTATGCTATTCATTTGTCACTGTGCGTTCAAATAATATTTGACGCTAATTAAAATAATGTATCAGAAATTTTTGTTAAAAAGTTTTGCCGTTTTGACTTTAGTTATTGCGCAGACTTTAAGAATCCAAAGAAAAGTTACCCCAATAGAAAAAGTTATTTTTATTTAGCATTTGATTTTCAGCTGGAGTATTTTTTATTAATTTCAACAAAGAAAAACTCAATAATCTTCAGTGGCCATTAGGGTTCAAATCCTGAAGATATTGCATTTGTAAAGCTTGAACTTAAATTTATTCCAAAATTGGAACAAGTTGGCATAGCAAAAAACAACGAGCCACTTGTCAAATTCGTAACAGAAGTATTTTTAGAACTTTTGCAATTTGTTTAGACTTTTTTTATGATTTTAACATTTTTTGTCTTCTCCAGTTTACCTTTCCAAATTTTTTAGCTTTTATCAAATTTGTTCGAATACTTCATTCCCTTGTGTTCCCATTGGGTTGTTATGAAAATACAAATGCAGTTATAAATTAATTTGCTTAAAACTTTTTATTATTGAAGCGCAACTTTTGAGTTGCTGTAGCATGAAACTTGTAATTTTTTAATGTTAATTTCAACTGTTCGCAAGAATAAAATGAAATGTGATAGTTAAACTACAAAAATGCATCCATATATACTTTAGGGTGGTGCAAAATTTTAAATTTTTTCTTCGAATTGTACTCACACACCACCAAAATTTTTTTTTTGATGTAGAAAAGCACCATGTTAAATTTGGTCCATTTTGGAGAGTTTTTGATGCACCACAAACAATTTTAAAAACCGAAAAGTGGTCTTGAATATGGGTTTTTGGCTGAATCTATAAATTTTGGTAAAAAGTAAAAAGACACGTATTTTACCGAATTTTTGTATCAGTGATTTTTTTTCATTTTATGGCTCCTCAAAGTTTTGTATGAAATTATGGGGGGGGTTTTATGAAAAAACCATCTTATTATGAAATGGTGCTCATGTCCTTACCTTTAATTTAAGATATAGCACTTGAGAATCCGCATGGTTGTTTTTGTTTTATAAGCAAAACTGTAAAAATGTTGCTATTTCAATATTAGAAGACTTTGTGATGATTTTTTTTTTTATTTTCCGAAATATATGAAAATAAAAATACATTGAAAATGGTTTTGCTTATAGATCAAAAACTATATGCGGACTCTCAAGTACTATATCTTAAACTAAAGGTAAGGACATGAGCACCATTTCATAACCAGATGGTTTTTTCATAAAATCTCAAAATTTCATATAAAACGCGAACTTTACGCTTTGAGTAGACATAAAATGAAAAAAATCACTGATACACAAATTCGGTAAAATACGTGTCTTTTTATTTTTCATAACCTATCAGAAAAATATGAGACCCCAGCGACAAAAATTTTTCTTCATTTTGTTGCACTGTATTATATTTCAGAAACATTCATTTATATTTGAGAAATTTTCATGACGAGTCTGAGGCCATTATTTGTAATTCATAAACTACAAAGGAAAAGTAGACGAAAATGCATATAATGTAATACCCTTTATTCAGAAGATCGCCGTGGCGAAGTTCTGAAGTTCTTGGAGTTATGAAAAATGTGTCGGATGTGGAAGTGATATTTTTATGTGCTACTTCTGTACCAAACAATGATGTGTATGATCATTTTCAGTTTTTTAATTTTTTTTTTTTTATCCTGATGAGGTATTTATCTAAAAGTGAATCAAAATAAAGGTGAATTGTTTCCTTTAATGAATGACATACAATTAATTGTTTTGTTTTATGTTTTTTGAGTTTTATTTAAAAAAGAAAGATTGGTGGCCCATATTTCCCTCCCTTACCCTACCTATAATTCACTTCGTTTCTAACCTGCACGCAAAGTTATGGTTCAGGTTTCTTAAATTTTTTGTCACCAACACAGAGTGATTTTTGATAGTTTACTAATTTCTGTCAACCGGTTTTAAATATATTTTTTTTTTTTTTTTCTTAAAATCACAAAATATACAGATAGTATTAGAGAGAGAGAAAGAAGATAAAAACTACAAAAAAAAAAAAAAAGAAAAACAAGAAAGACCGCATTTGACCAAAACGAATTATTGTAGAAGACGATACTTTTAAATGTTGACAAAAACCTTTTCATGCGCTACAAATTGAAAGCGCAACAAAGAAAAAAACTTCGATGATAACACCGTTGTAACGTCGTAATTTATATCTGGTATCAAAGCTTCCGAATACTGCAGATTGATGATGAATTTCAGTATCTCATCATTTTAACAAAACGTTTTTTCTTATCTAAACGTTGTTGCGTGCCAAACATTAGCTGGAGGTCTTTCTTATACACGCATACATGCTACGTATATACGTATCTATGTATTTGTGTGTGTCATTAATTTGTAGTACATTTGTTGTATAAAAACAAACAGCAACAGCAACAACAAACTATGTTTATTGTTGTTTTAATTGTACAAATATTTTAAATCAACAAAACTTCACTTTGTTATTTATTAAATGCCGCAAATTTATTGGATACAATTCATTTTCATCATCTATTCATGGATTCTAATGATGATTTCCTTATTTTTATTTTAACATTTTGTCATTTGTCATTTGTTTTACATCTAAATAAGACTACCCAGCAAAGATTTACAATCGCGTGTACGTGTAGTTTGGCATTTTGCTTCGTGTAAAATACTGGGCCTCAGAAATATTGCCCTTTAGAAAAAAAAATTATTAATTTTCTCGAAATGTCTCAACAGCTGACGTCATGTCGCAGTCGGCCACCTTGTATCGCGTAAAACTCGTCTGGAAAAGTTGTAGGTTATTCGTGAAGAAGTTCGATTTGAAACCAACTTCCAACTTCATTTTTAATTCGTTTTGGACCCTTTTTTGTGTAATTTTTGTTTTTTTGCACCAATCGATAGGGAAAGATCGAAAAGATATTTTGAACATAACCAGAGTTGGCTCCGACCCCTCTAAGTGACCGATTTGGGCCCATTTTTGTAAAAAAATTATATTACACCAATCGATGGGGAAAGGTCGAAAATAGATTTTGGACATGACCAGAAAAAATTTTATTGCTCCAATCGATGGGTCCTAAGAGTCCAGAAGCGTGTAAGGAAAAATCTTTTGTTACTCGCGCTGAAGTTTTATTGCGCAAAACTCGCTTGGAAGAGTTGTAAATGCATGAAGATTGTTCGCGATTGAAAATGTTTGCTGGGTTGACTGACTATATGGAAAGAAAAAAGTATACAAAAATTACCAGAAATGGACTTCAAAATTCGTGCAAACGACAGACCTATGTCTGTTTATGTGACTAAGATCAGGAAACATTTAGCATCGATGATTTTACATCTATAAGAAATCATATAAAGAATTTTAAGAGAGTAGCATAAAAATTCCGACTCATTTATTTTTATGTTATCTCCAACAGGAAATATTCATAGCTGTTTCAGTTATAAACCACATTTTTTTCATAAAACATTATTAAACGGGATGAATAATTTTGTTTTTTGGTCTGGCCAAAAATTAAATACCGTACACTGCAGTATTTCGAAAATTTTGCTTGTATGGAAGGTGCCACGCCCTCTTGTCCTTGTTCACCCAGATTTTTCTCAGTGCTTACATTTATAGCCCTTAGTGTTTGGATGAAATTCAGTTGGATTGTCTCAAAAAACACTTTTGGCACAGCATTTTGAAACTTTTGCTTATATGGGAGATGCCACGGCCTCTTGTCCGAATTTGCCTAGTTTTTGCCTAGAGCTCTCGCAAACGATTTCTAGTACTTAAGCATATTTTGGTTGCATTGTCGTTAAAAATACTCCTAAAGTTGCATTTTGAATACATTTTGTATGGGCGGTATGGGCGGTATGGGCCGTTGACCGATTTAGCTCATTTTCAATCCCTCGAGCTATACAACGGAGGTAGAGTACCAAATTTCATTGAATTATCTTGCTCAGTTTTCTCAAAAAATTTATTTCCACGCACAGACAGCCAGCTGGCCAGCCAGCCAGACAGACGAAGTAGCTATATCGACTCAGGAGGTGACGATGATCAAGAATATATATACTTTTCCATACCTGCCACGCCTCCATCTCTGCGTTACAAACGGAAGGACAAAGTGAATATTTCCGGCTTAATAATTTTTGCTATCCTGTTTGATAATTTTTCCTAGGCGTACATTGAAATATTTCTTTCTAAGAAACTTTGAAATTTTTCTGTTATTAGATATATACGAGGGCTGCTAGATATATTTCTGGCCTAATAATGAAAATGCGAATATTTATCGTCAAAAATGGTTTTATTGTGTTTCAAAGTATTCTCCAGCATGATTTATACACTTTTGCATGCGCTCAAACCAATTTTCGAAGCACTTTTCCCACTCCGATTGAGACACCTCCAAAACATGGTTTTTGAACGCTTCATCAGCATCTTCTGGCGACGAAAATCATTGACCACGCATTTTTTTCTTGATGTTCGGGAATAGAAAGAAGTCATTGGGTGCCAAGTCAGGGCTGTACGGCGGATGACCCATCAATTCGACGTTTTGGCCGGTCAAAAAGCCGCTGGTTTGAGCCGATGTGTGAGAAATCACATTGTCATGGTGAACAATGATTCGTCTTCTCTTGTTCGTTTTTCGAATTTCTCCGAAGACTTCAGGCAAACAAATTATGATATACTACTCAAAATTGACCGTCCTACGTTGCTCAAGCGGAACAGTCGCCACATGACCAGTTTTGCCGAAGAAACAGGCGACCATTTGCTTCGAAGTGCTTTTCCCATGAACAACTTTCGTTGGATTTGGCTCGTCTTCGAAGACCCACACGGTCGACTGTTGTTTTGTTTCGGGCTCATACGCATAGATCCATAATTCGTCATCTGTAGAGATCTTATAAACGTCTTTTGAAGCACCGCGATCGTATTTTTTCAACATTTCTTTGCACCAATCGACACGAGCCTTTTTTTGAGCGATTGTCAAATTGTGCGGGATCCAACGAGAAAAAACCATTTTTACGGCCAGCTGTTCATGCAATATCAAATGTATTGGAGTAGAACTAATGCCCAAAGATGCTTCTATCTCACAGTGTGTCACATGATGATCTTGCATTATCAGTTCACGCACGGCATCAATGTTCTCAGGCACAACGGCCGTTTTTGGACGACCTTCACGGAATTCGTCTTTGAGCGAGCGTCGGTCACGATTGAATTCATAAAACTTGTTTTTCACAGTGCTATAGAATGGTGCTTCATCGTCATGCAAAGATGTAAGTTCATTGATGCACTCTTGTCGTGATAATCCACGTCGAAAGTTGTGAAAAATGATCGCACGAAAATGTTTACGAGTTAATTCCATTTTTTTGCCAAATTGTCACTGTAAACAACACAAATGATGGTCGTACGTTAAAACGTTCTGAGTACGTTTATGCTAAAAAATGTCAAACTTTCCAATGGCAATGTCAGATTGCACCTAGCAACACTTAGTGTTGCCTAGGCCAGAAATGTATCTAGCAGCCTACGTATAAAATGAACGAAATGTTACAAAAGTTAAGGAACAAAATTGTAAAACTTTCTTTCCCTGTAACGCGTGCCGCCATATTTTATCTTAATTGGTCACTCGCTCGGTCTATCTGTGTATCTTAGTGAATCTTTTTGTATATACCTTATACCATAGGCTTTATTATTTTTGTTCTTATTGTTTCAATAATAATAATTAATATGTAATGGTTTTTTGTTGTATTGTATTATATCAATTTCATTCATACTTAGTTTTATATCATTCTCAGCCGTTTTATGCCATGCGTGTTCAAAACAAAAAAGTTCTTATATTTACCAATAAATGGCAAACTAGTTTAGCAAAAATTAAATCAAATACATATATTATCCGGTTAGAAGTAAACCAAAATAAAAAAAAATCGTATCGAATTTCATTACATTTATACTATAAAAGTATTCCACGCTTCGTGTATTTCCGATTATAATTCAGAAATAAGACGCGGCGGTTAATTTATGTATTTAGAGTTGAGCTCTGAAAATATAAATTATCTTCAGCCACGTGTAAAAATTGCTGCATAAATATGAATCCTAATACTTTTTCTTATGTTCGCATCCTTGAGCTAATTAAAAACAAAAATAAAAGCAAGGACTCCGTCAGTGAAAGCGATTTAAATTATAATAAACGACTAGATCGCCAGTATTAATTGTACAATGTCTCCGGCATTTGGAATAAAAAGCGCTTTCTTGATGATAATAGATACATTAACTAAAAACTGATCTGATGTGGCTATTATATCCATGAAAATATATATGTGGAAATAGCCGAAACATATGTAATCAATTTCCATTTTAACCCTTGTATGCGTCTGTTGTTGAAAAATTTCAAAATTACTGTCTAATTATAGTCCGGGAGGTAGCGTTGCATTTTCGGCAGTGATTTTACGCCGATCGTTTGCCTTATTTTACTATTTATCGCGAATTACTTATAACTGAACCAAGCGTCAGCTGGCGCACCCGCGGTGGGTGCGGAATTGGGAGGTTACGGAAGTGGTAAAAAAAAAAAAATAAATAAAGTAATAGTACGCTGGCTGGAATTTTTTCCATAAATAGTTGACATTATACTGAGCAAAAAAAAAATCGTCAGCTGCATCGTAGAGGGGGGATTATGCGTCAGCTGCCCGCATGAACTTGTAAAAAAAAAAACGTAAAATAAAGTTATAATACACCGAATGAAATTTAAGTACATGATTTTTCAAATAATTTAGAGTACGAAAACAACAATCAGCTGATTGAGTAGCGGTGGAAAGACCGTCAGCTGACCCAGTTAAGATTTAAAATTTTGGAGTATTGCTGTGAGGCTGTTTTCTTTCAAACACATAATTTGAGATACATTCTGGCCTTGCTTGAACCCATAACACGACCTTCGGGCTACCTAAGCCTCTCCCCCTAAAATTTCAAAGCAGCATCTGCCTCTCCGTGTGGATCTTTGTCGTACACAATCAGTTTCGGTTCTCCTCTTCGAACGAACGGACGCATGTCCAAATATGTCGACGATTCAACCGTTTTGTGTATTCTGTGGCAAAAAAAAAGAAAAACTGTTGCTTTTTTCTGAAAAAACTTTAGAAAAATGTATTCCGATGTTGGAAATTCGACAGAAAAACAATCTGGCTTTTAAAAGTGTTAAAGTGCCGTTGGAATTGAACGATTTTCAAAAATATCATGCCAAGTGTTATCGTCAATTCACCGCTTTACCGCCAAAATACAGGATAGCCGTTGAAAATCCTTCGACATCTGGAGCGTCAAGGTAATAGTCATACTTTATTAATTTTTGCATGTTATTTTCGTGGAAACGCATTTCGATGTTCACTCTTTAATACTAATATTGAAGTTTGCATAGTTGATTCACAACGAAAAAAAATGTTCACTTCATTATTTTTTTATTTTTTATCGTCTCAATTTTCGCTATCAGATTTTGCCGTTAATTCTTGTAAAAAAAAATAATTGAATCTTTATATTTTAATCTAGTAATATTGAATTTCGCATCGTTGTTTCGCGACGAAAAAAATCTTTCAACTCATTATTTTTTTATTTTTTATATCGCTTCAATTTTTCTATCAGATTTTGCCATTGATTCGTGTAAAAAAATTTGTGCAAATACTGTAGACAAACTACGTGTGGAATTTTTTGTTTTTTGAACGGGAAAAAAAAATTCCGTTACATTTCAACTATATAAACTTCGTAATGACCATTTCATACGAAACAATAACAGATTTTTTTTTAGCTCGGAAAGAGACGTTCAACCTGTCGATGACTTGGCTGCCACCGAAAATATAAACACCGACGTGTCATCCAGTCAATACACTGAGGAAACACGTGGAGCTGCAAGCGAAGAAGCAACGACGCCAGATATACCTGGAGCCGAGGACGCTGAGCAACAAGAACTCGAACACGTGTGTCTTTTTTGCAATAAAACTCGCAAAAAATATCAAGGCCGCGAGCAACAGCTGCAGACGTGTGCAAATGATGAGAGCATCTCCAATTTAAAGCGTAACGTGAGCGAAATAGGGGCCGTAGATATATTAAATAAAATTACGGCACAATATCCAAAATTTGGAATCGTTTACTATCACAAATTTTGCCGCTCGAATTGTAGGAATGCACTCAAGTTGCAGATCGCCGCACAAAATGAAAAAACGGAATGGCACAGATCCCGGGATATCCATGCCACAGCTTTCGAACAAGTTTGTCAGTTTGTTTCGGAAAACGTTATTGAGAAGAAACAATGCTTCTTTTTAAGTTTTTTAAAATCACTTTTTATCGATTCCGCTACAGGTGAAATAACAGACATATCTGCGGACATCGAACCGTACAGCTTAGAAAAAAGATTATTAGAAGCATTTCCAAAAAAAATTGCCGTGGTCTCTATGAACTCGAAAAAAGTTCTTAAACCGTATGCCGGAGTTCTCGTAAAAAACGATTTAGAAACCATCGAAAAACAAGACATTTTGGATAGAGCTGTTTTAATTTTGCGATCGGAAATCCGCGACATGCATCACAATCCGCTGCCAGATAAATTAACAACGAAAGATCTGATAAGAGGAGAATGTGACAGTCCAAAATTGTTGCTTGATTTTTATTCAAAATTGATTTGTTCGACTTTCCGGCGGAAGCGTAATTCGAACGTGACGAGATTGGCTCATTCATTTTCCGAAGATTTAATTTATGCTGTGTCGAACGGGCAAATTAAACCTTCAAAACACATCAATCTTGAACTGACATTAAAAAGTTTGACAAACAGCAAAAAAATTATTAACATCATGAATAAGTACGGGCATTGCTGTGGCTACACTGTTTTAGAAGAAATAGAAACCGAGGCGACATTTTCTTCTACTCTTCGATCAGAAATTTATCCTGATGACATAAATCGTTCAAAAAATTTGTGCACAGGATTAGCTTACAATAATTTCGATCGGTTTGTAGATACTCCAACAGGCAAAGATACGTTGCATGATACCGTTGGCATTATATTTCAGGACATGGTTGATTCCGCTTCCACAAACGATCCCCCACAACATTCTGAAAATATCGCTGAGAATACCGCGGATTCAGAAACTATTGCACAAAATGCTGGGAGTTCTGAAAGTTTTAAAAAGAAACGGCGTACTTTTGATGCTATAACATTTGAGTTGGAACCATACAACAAAAAGCCAAAATTTCACGAAACTTTAGAGCCCGCTGAAAGTTTCTTGCGATTATATACTCCCCAAAATCTTCGATCATTGAAACATCTTGATCTTGCTTGGGTAGCCTCTCATTTCTTAAAATTGCCAAATACTCCATCATGGGTAGGATACAATAGCATGATTTATCTTGACACCAGTCGCAAACAAAAAATTTCCTATTTAACGACAATAAATTCTTCTCCAACGAATACGGCAGTTGTAATCGAAACCATGAAACAGGGCCAACAAGTAGCTTCAGAATGCAATGAAAATTATATGGAAGTTACGTACGATTTAGCTATCGCCAAAATCGCATTGCAGATTCAAAGTATGGAAAAACCACGATTCGATAACTTATTTATTCATTTTGGATCATTTCACATTATGATGGCATATTTTAAAGCAGTCGGAAAGTTCATCGACGGTTGCGGGATTACGAATGTAATGTTGAATAGTGAGATTCTTGCGAGTGGCTCCATAAATAGTTTTATAACTGGTAAACACTTTAACAGGTGCAAACGGTTGCACACTCTTTTATCTTTGGCTCTCCAAACTCTTCATTTTGAAAAATTCGCAAATGATCGAAACATGGAAATGACTGATGAAATGAAAAAATACTTGTCAGATTTCATGACAGAAAAATCAGTCAATCCAACGGTTACGCGAGAAGATTTGGTTGATTTTTTTGAAAAATATGAAGAGTATAAAGAACAAACACTCAATGGAGAGTATGGCAAAACTCCGCAATTTTATATGATTTATGTCAATTTGATTGAACATTATTTCATGCTATGCAGGAGTATCCGAACAGCCAACCTCGATCTTTTTAGATTTGTTTTACCTAAAATTGCAAATCTCTTTTTCACTTTCAATCAACCGAATTATTCACGTTATACCGTGATATATCACGATAAATTGATGAAAGTTCACGAATCTCACCCAGGGTTGCAGTTGCAACTCGCAGGGGGATCGTTTGGAGTTAAACGAACGGACAAACCATTCTCGAGACAGCCTATCGATCTGACGCTAGAGCAAACCATAAATGCAGATGCTGCAAATAAATTGACCGGAATAATGCATACCACAAATTCGATTTCGGCTCGTCAACGTTGGTGCAAAAGCCACAGCATTCGCTCAACAATTATCAGCCATATCATGGAGCAAACAGGTTTAAAAAAGTCTCAAGACATTACTGCTGACCTTGAGAAGAGTAGAATAAAAAGAAATTCGCTACAGCTCGAAAATGTTGTTGCTAATATCAAACAAAACATCAATCCCTTTTCAAATGATTTGGACAAAACTTTGTTGTATAATATTTCAACAGGTCTAGCATTACAAGCGAACATTGAACAATTTTTGCTCAATGTAGAAAACCTTGGAAATGAGTTGCGAGAACAATTTATCAAAGAATGTTCTGAAGATGCAGAAAGATTTGAAAAGGCGATAAAAAGAAACAAAATTTTGACCTTCGTGGATGCAGTACCGAAGAAAAAATTAGGCATTTCTGGAAAATTGTTAGAAGTTCGCGTGCAACGCGACTTATTTGCACAGTTGCTTTTAATTTCTCTGGAGCACACGTTGAATATTGATAAAGTTTTGTCGTATCCACTAACACCAGTTCCCTTAGCAATGTGCCATGCAGATGGGATAATTTGTAAAACTGATAAATCAGTTTTACTAAAAATACTGGAAAAAGAAACTGACAGCAACACACCACAAAGATGCGACGTACTTATTTATGATGGTTTTTTTATGCTCCATGCATTGAAAGACGTTCCATCTACATTTGGGAATATTTCAAAGAAAATGATACAAATGTTCACGAAAAATAATGCGCGCATTATAATAGTTGCATTCGATCGTTATTTTTCGCCATCAATTAAAGATATCGAGCATTTGTTAAGAGGCAGGGTGAGAGGTCAACAGTACCGTATAAACGGGCCCGATCAAGTACGCCCAGCTAATTTTGCGAACGAATTGAAAAATGTGCATTTCAAAGCAGCCTTAGTGGAATTTCTTTGTGACGACTGGGAAAATAATTATATGGCTAGCTACATAGGCAATAAGACGATTTATATTAACTACGAGTTTTGTTATAAATATGAAGTACAAAATAATGAAGTTGTACGAACCGTCGATCACAATTTATCTTGTCCAGCTCACGAAGAAGCTGATACAAAAATTGTATTTCACGTTTGTACTATAGATTTCGATGCTCACGTTACGATAAGATGCTCAGACACGGATATTTTCATAATAATGCTCGGCAATATGAATGCAGTTCACAACGATATGAAAATAACGATGCACATTGGTTCCGGAAATTCCCAAAGATTCGTTAATATCACGAAATTGTATGAAATATTGGGAACCGATTTGTGCTCTGCGTTGCCAGGTTTCCATGCCCTCACAGGCTGCGATTTCAATCCTGCATTTTACAGGAAAGGAAAAAAAAAGCCTTTACAATTGTTGCGAAAATTACAGGCATATATGCAAGCGTTGGGGGACATCGCAAATATTCCGAGTTGTGAATTGGACGAGGCGTTCATAACGATTGAAGAATTTGTTTGTCGCTTGTACGGGTTCAAAGCGATCAACGATGTCGATGCTACCCGAGTCGCTACCTTCACGAAAAATTATCAAATTAATGATAAAAACGATGTGCTCAAGTGGAAAAACCGTATCGACGGGGCGATCTTCCCACCTTGTAAGTCCGAGCTACGCCAGCATTTATTGCGCACTTCGTACATAGCGCACCTTTGGAGCCATGCTCACCTTCAAGATCCTTCTCAATTATCTCCCACGGACTGGGGATGGGAAGAAAAAGACGACAAATATATCTTCAAATGGTTCGAAGGAGATCAAGTACCCCTATCAGTCACTAGTATAACGGATAGCAGCGAAAATATTGGCGGTATGGAATTTTTGTTGGCGACACTTTCTTTGAGCTTTCTAGTAGTCTAATTTTGATAATTCGCATGCTCATTTACAGATGATGGTGAAGAGAATAGAGGTCAAGAACTTGATCAAGACGAAGACAACGATCTCCTGCAGGACAGCTGGGCCGATGATTCGTCAGAGAACGATGACGATAGCGATGCTATCGACAACGAATAAGTTTTGCGACCTTCTTATTTTAATATTTCGATTATGTTTATATTTTACTCTTTATTTTATTTTGGGTTCATTTCATTTTACACTCGATTTTATTTCATATCGTGCATTTTGGTACAAATAAAACGAGACAAAAATAACGCGAAAGATTCTGTGCATTGCTAAGAAAAATCTGTACCTTTACTGCGTCAGCTGACGGTCTTTCCACCGCTACTCAATCAGCTGATTGTTGTTTTCGTACTCTAAATTATTTGAAAAATCATGTACTTAAATTTCATTCGGTGTATTATAACTTTATTTTACGTTTTTTTTTACAAGTTCATGCGGGCAGCTGACGCATAATCCCCCCTCTACGATGCAGCTGACGATTTTTTTTTTGCTCAGTATAATGTGAACTATTTATGGAAAAAGTTCCAGCCAGCGTACTATTACTTAATATATATATTTTTTTTACATCTTCCGCAGCCTCCCACACCCACACCCACCGCTACTTGAGCAGCTGACGGTCGGTTTACTTATTAGTCATATAAGATCAACTATCGATGTCAATATCAGCCGGCTTACTATGACTTTTTCATTTGCAACGCTACCTCCCGGACTATTAAGTTCAATATGAATTTATCAGAATCCCATTTTATTTGTGTCTAATAAAATGTCGGCCAATTCATATTATGACATTTACTTTGCCTCGATTCCGCACTTTTGAAATTAATGGCTTAAGTACATAAACCCGTTGTTTTTGAGAATTTCGAAAAATGGCAATAGCAAAAGTTGTTCAAATTAGTCCCAGGAATCTTTCGGTGTCCAACCGGTTTCTACCCAACCTGTGATATGCTATATAATTATAATTTGAAATTTTAGGCAAAGGAGATCAGCGCTAATTCATCACTAAGTTTGGCAACTTTCTAAATTTGCATATTTCCTAAGCGATGAGACATACCAAAAACAAGTATTGTACATAAACTGACAAGCGTTTTTCTCTTAAATGGAGACGACTTTCGACAATCGACAAACATTTTTATGTAGAAGTATTGGCAGAAAACTAGTTTTTGCTCCTTTTGAAATTGAATAACTTTTCATGCGAACACAATTTTCCAATGACTTTTTTTACTTTTTTTCGGTGAAAAAATTCAATTGGAATTATTTTGCGGAAAAATTTTTATTTTCATTATTTTACTCGTAGTATGAAATGGTTGAATAAATTCCGCATTGAGCTACTGGTGCATGTAGAAAAATTTAGTGTGGGATAAAAATAGCTAAAGCTAATTGTGAATACTCGCATGTATACATATTGGCATTTCTGGTTGCAGTGCGGCACCTACGCGCGTAGAACTCCCCGCTTCATGTGTGGTCTGGACTCGAATTTCTGTTCTTTTATGTTTTATAACGTGATGATTCACAAATAAAATGTTGAAACTTTTTACCCTTTGGGGTTATATGTATATTTACGGTTACCATTTATTTGAAACTGAAATACAGAACACTAAAAAAAAAAGGAATACAATTTGTATTTATTTTTTATCGTATTTCAATGTGTACATTAGTGTGAGCCAAATTTTCCCTCGACCAACCGTCTACCGGAAACGTAATCTACAAAAAATTTTTCCAATAAACCATGGGTCTAAGATCAGTATCAAGCTCCCGCTTTTAACGAGAAGTTTTTTGTACTCGAGCCCGTGACTCCGGTTTTCTAATGAAAAAATTAATATCATTGGTTTTGTCAACTTTCTGAATCTATTTTTATCATGAAAGATTTTTAATATGCAGGCCGAGTTTTGAACAGGTTTTCTTGAAAATTGGTCGAATATCCTGAAAACTTTTGTTACAAAAAGACTTTCTGATCAAAAAATTAAAGCCATTAAATTAAAATCGCTTTATTTTGGTGTTTAAAAACCAAGTCAAAAATCTTTATCGAGATCACTGCCGCATAAGAAGTTGTTCAGGCTCAAAGTTCACGAGGATATTTGCAAAAAAGCATTTTTAATGCGGAAATGATATGGATGATGATTTTTGACATTTGTTATAAAACACCAAATAAAGATTCCAATCAAAAAATTGCTGTCTCTAATTTTATTATCATTTTTCAAGAAAAAAAAAAACCTTCACAATTCATTCAAGATAAAAATAGATTCAGAAAGTTGACAAATAGCCCAGGAAAATAAGACATTTTCTGCGAAAAAATTCCCAGTGGAAATTTTTCACCGGAATTGTCTTTATTTATGCATGATACACAAACTGTGAAAAGTCCATTGCAAAGTCGTGTGCGCATAAAAAGTTATTCGGGCTCAAAGGTCGCTAAAATCAGTTTTTTGCAAATATCTCGCTAATGCTAACTTTTACAGAAAAATGTTGGTCTCCAATTTTGTAGCACAGGAAATTTCCTACAAAAGTACGTTAAAAGTATATGCGTACGACTTCTAGCTTAGGAGATCACCCAATTTAAAAAGTTGTTAACAGTTATGATATAAAATAATACCTATGAGTTCATATTAAAATATCATACTTTTTAAATTGCAATAACTCTTCAATGAGAAGTTGTACAATCAAAATTAAAATGCCGTTTGAAAGATAATTTAATTTTCTATATACCGTACAAAAACTTTTTTTCGAACGGCTCATGACCTTAAAAATATTCTTGAATAACCGTTAAGGCTTCGAAATTACTGGTTTTTTAAGGATATCTGCGAATTGGTAAGTACTACGATAAAAAGTAATGGGACCAAATTTGTAGAGAATTACAAGATCAACAAAAAATAAGCGATATGTGTACACATAGAAGTAACCGTATCGAAGATATTCAATAGAAACCCGTTTTTTGGCATTTTTAGGGTTTTTTTGGAATATCTTCTAAACGGTTACTTCTATGTGTACACATATCGCTTATTTTTTGTATATCTTGTAATTCTCTACAAATTTGGTCCCATTACTTTTTATCGTAGTACTTACCAATTCGCAGATATCCTTAAAAAACCAATAATTTCGAAGCCTTAACGGTTATTCAAGAATATTTTTATATAGAAAATTAAATTATCTTTCAAACGGCATTCTAATTTTGTTTTTACAACTTCTCATTGAAGAGTTATTGCAATTTAAAAAGTATGATATTTTAATATGAACTCATTGGTATTATTTCATATCATAACTGTTAACAACTTTTTAAATTGGGTGATCTCCTAAACTAGAAGTTATACGCAAATACTTTTAACGTACTTTTGTAGGAAATTTCCTGTGCTACAAAATTGGAGACCAACATTTTTCTGTAAAAGTTAGCATTAGCGAGATATTTGCAAAAAACTGATTTTAGCGACCTTTGAGCCCGAATAACTTTTTATGCGCACACGACTTTGCAATGGACTTTTCACAGTTTGTGTATCATGCATAAATAAAGACAATTCCGGTGAAAAATTTCCACAGGGAATTTTTTCGCACAGAAACTCTTTTTTCGTCTTATTTTCCTGGGCTAAAAACCAATGATATTAATTTTTTTAAATTTTTGTCATTAGAAAACCGGAGTCACGGGTTCGAGTACGGTTTCTGACAAGATTTAACTAAAACTGATCTGATGAGGCTATATGCATGTTTATTAGAGCGCCACAAGATATATGAAATGTGCAAAGCTATGCATTTGTTTTTTCCCTGTCCATTTCCTGAAACTAGAGGTCAAAAAAATAAGATCTCAAAAAAAAATTAGGAATCGGTAGTGGAAAAACCCCAGCACCTTTTCGATCAAAGGTCGAAAAATTGACTACAAAAATGCGAGGCGCTTTGACTGCCCGTTACTTGGAAACTACATATTCATTTTTTTGTGATGTTTTCAAGACAACTTTTGTAGAGGATAACTAGGTCAACTTTATTTTTTTAGAAAGTTTTGGTCTAAAAACTAAATTTGTTGCTGTTTTGGTACAAAAATTTAAATTTTTTAAGAAAATTTTCATGACTTTTTTTCTATAAATTGATTTTTTCCAACTTTCAAAAGGCGGAATATTTGTTTTGGAAATCTTCTTAATTTTTTATTTGGTAAGAAAACATTTTGGTAGTAATATTTTCTAAATAGCCGAAACATATGTTATCAATTTCCATGTTAACACTTGCTTGCGTCTGTTGTTAAAAATTGCAAATATGATTTAATTAGGTCAATATAAATTGAGGAGTGTTTTTTCAAAAGGGCGTAAAACCATGTTAAACAAATTTTCAGTAATGAGAAAAAACTTTTATGGGCTGTTTACAATAACTTATTTTTTTTTAATGGCTCCAGTGTTATAGCGAGTTGACCAAAAATTCTAATTCCCTTAACATTTTTGTTGTAACATATTTGAAGCAATTGCAAAAAGTAAAAAACATTTGGAAATAAGCCCTTTTGTTCTGAAACGTTTGGATATAAGCCCTTTTGTTTCGAAATCACTCTTATTTCACCATTTGGAAGTTTATTTTGATGTCTATAGACATGGTATGTAAGCACTTATATAGCCTGGGGCATATAAAAAATATTAAAAGTTTTTTTGGCCACTATTCGAAATACGCCTTTTTGTATCAAACTTTAAAAATTTCTATGAAATTATATGGAAATAAGCCCTTTTGTTCTGAAATGTGACTTTTGATCACGATTTTACCTTGGAAAAATGCATTTTTTGTGATGAATTTTGAACTAGAGGATGCATTTTAGGATGGTAATGGCGATGGCATTCTTAGGTTTGTTCGAAGTTGGAAGTGGTTTTACGCCCTTTTGAAAAATCACTCCTCAATTTATGATACAAAAGTGTTTTTCTAAAGAAGGTATCTTTTTAATATAAAAATGTCGTAGAACAATCTTCACGTTAAAAATCGGGGGCTCGATATTCATTTTAGACCAGCGGTCGGCAAATTAAAGAGAGAAAATTTAAGTTTGAGTGAAGATAGTTAGAATAAAGAAAGGGATAGACAGAAATAGATAGAATTTTGAGTGCACAATTGTGCAATAGAATGCCGATCACTGTTTTAGACCAATGTTATATTGGCCAAATTTTCTTGGAATTTTCCGCAGATTACTTTTCCGGTAAACGCTTGGTCATATCTTTTCCACCCGAACAATTTGGCCCACACTTATGTAAATTTGAGATCATTAGAGCAAATTATCATTAGAATAAACATCTCTTTTTTCATTTCAAATTAGTGTTTGTATGCAATATTTATATACACGTTGGCAAGAATATTTCGATTTTGCAAGTTTTTTTTTATTTAATTTTTTGGTGGAAACCGCTTTACAAAACAATTTTGCGAAACACAGAACAAATACAGAACATTTTCTGAAATACAGAACATTTCAACGTTTAAAAAATTATACAGAACAGAGGCCTCAAATACAGAACTGTTCTGTATAATACAGTACGGTTGGTCACCGTATGTATATTAGACATTAGACTGCCTCGTTTTTATTTTTTTGTTTTCTTTTATGCTTTCAAACAGATTTAATAGTTGCAAGGATAGAAAAAAATGATTTCGGTGAAAAGGAGAGCCCATAATGTTAATATTCACTGGTGACGCATCCTCTCCTTTGATTGTAGTATGACTTGTATGTTAAAAGAGTACTTTTCTAAACATTTATATGTACATATATCTCGTGAAAGAGATAACTTTAACTTATGACACTTATACCACTGGAAAGAACATGTTACTTGTCATAACTTTTTCCTTAAAAAGTTGTTACTTCAGTAGTTTTTTAGTTTTCAAAAATTGTGACATGGACGTATAAAGAATACTAGAATCGCGCAATGGTCAAAATTGGACCACAAATGTTTTATATTGTATATAATTTTATTATATAATTTTGGTACTTTTTGGACAGTTTTAGTACTTTTTTTGCTATTTGGTACAAAATAGAAAAGCTCATTTATTTTCCCTGGTACAGTGACAAATGTGAAACCAAAAGAAACAAAAAACATGAAGTCAGTGTCATTCAACTTTTTGTCTTTGTGCTGCATCCTCTTTTCAGCTCTGTGTGACCGCGTATTTTGTTGTTGTTAATATTAAAAATTTGTATTTAATTTTGGCAGCCTAAAGTGCAACATATTAAAACAATTTTAACTTTCTGTTATTGGATAAATATGCTAAATAAACTAAATGTCATAAATTGTTTTGTTTTTTAACAAAATATCAGCCAATAAATTTTATGACATTACTTTTGGCATAAAATGGACTTAGCACCTTTTCTCATTGAGCGGATATTTTCACCTCTCGAAAACTAAAATAGGAAAAAATTCATAAAAAAATGGTGCATCGATTTAAGTCAACCGGTCGATGCGCTTGAGAGATGTACCATGAAATCCAAGGATTAACTCATGCTCAAAATATAAAGATTTTCAACTTGCAATTTTTCGATTACAATTAATTTAATAAAATAAAGTACAGTCTGATAAGTCTTTGTGGCGAAAGACGAAACATAAGCATGTCATCATAGCCGTGCTTTCAATCCGTTACTTAATTTGTCATAGCTTTGTGTTACAGAATGCATGGATAGATTTATGTATCGTAAATGAAAATCGATCTTTGCGAGTTATGAAAATATTCTTCCTCATGTACCAACTTGATGGCTTTCATTGATTCCTGCTTTAGATTGACTAATAGATAGCCGTCAAATTGTAAAATGGAACATTTTGTCACCTGTGTAATAGACCGGGTCGAAGTTTAGATTCATCCCGAAACCAACTCAAAAGTTAAAGGAACTCTTAAAAACGATCTCTGCATAATTTTTACTTTTTTTTTTGTTTTCATTCTAAAAAAAAACCAATTGAAAACTTTAAATTCTATTGTAGGCCTATTTTGACTAAAAAAAACAAGTTTTTGGGTCATAACTTTTTTTCAATTCGAAATGTATGTCCAAGAGTGCTTTAGAAGTAGAGATTATGTCCTTACAAAAATTTTTGCGCTTAAAGTTTTTTTTTTGTGTATAGATAACATTCGGTTCAAAAATCGATTTTTTACAAAAAGCAGTAGAAATTATAGGAAACAACTTCTACGGCGACACCATTTCAAATGGCAAAATATCAGTACAACTCTAGCAAACTTATGTTGATTTATTCTTAAAAAATGTGAGAATTTTATGAACCTGTTAAAAACTCAACTCAAAATTTTATTCATATGAAAAAAAAAATGTATGGAATACAAAATGTACAGTTGAATTCAGCTGGTTCTGAAATTTTGAATTGTTGTTTTGTTTCCTATAGAAAATTGGAAAAACTATAGAATACAAAATTTGGATAAACTTGATAAATTTTTTGAAAAAATTAAAAAGAAAAAAGTTCCAAAAAATCCAAAAAAAATTCATACGTATTTTGTGGACAATTTCATTAATTTTCTGCCATTTACACTTTTTTCGTAAGTTCCCTTGAAAGTTATGACCAAAAACAAAATATGCCTTCAGTAGAATCAAAAGTGCTCTATTGGTTTTTCTCAGAATGAAAAAAAAATAAAAATAATAATAATGCGGACATCGTTTTTAAGAGTCCTTCTAACTTTTGAGTCTGTTTTGGAATGATTTTTCTGTTCGTTTACTCCAAGTTTTTGCAAGTTTTTACCCGAAAAGCTCTCGTGCGAGACTGTTTGTACTCGTATGTAGTTGCTTTATGATAGTTACTAGTCAATAGATATTTAGCGGCGCACTATGGGTCCAAAGTACTCTGAGCGTCTCATAAATGCTTTTTCCAAAACTAAGATTTTAATATTTTTTTCTATTAAAATAGTTAGAAAAATGTCCAAGGAATATGTTTCAAGAAAATTTTTATATTTTAATAAGGATCTGATGTCCTATACAGGCTTTCAAACAAAAAAACTATGTAGTCATTTTAATGTTCTCGCTTTGGTACTAGAAGCACCATAACATAAATTTGTATACCGTCAAAAAAATTGTTCTTTCTTCCTTTCAACTAATAAAAAAATTTTGTAAATATCTCAACGCATACTCATATAAAAGCAAAGTTATTAGAGACAGTATTTTTTATTTTTTAAAACTTTGAATAGACTTTTGAAAGGTAGCGGCGTTTATCGGTGTTGAGTTATTTTTCTAATTTTTATGTCTAATAAAAGGAAAAAAAGAACCCTTGCCCGAATTTGCCCGCCTTCACATAAAACACACTTATATATGACTTAAATTTTTTGAAACGGACACACTAAAAACTAACTTGCTAAACTGAAACTTTTTTTGGTGGGTTTTTGAAGGGTTTTTGATCTAAATTATTGCCTTATACTTTTTTGAAAAAAATTTTAATTTTTTAAAAAGTTATAAGCATGTGAATTTTTATGTATGTCTTTTTTCAAATTGCAATTTCTCAGAAAACATTGAGCGAAAATTAATGAAACTTTTGTAGTAGGACTAAAAATAATTCAGAATTTAAATGAAATAAATTTTTCATAAAAATTTTTAAAATTTCTTATAAATAATGCACTTTTTAATAAACAAATAGATATTTAAGCTATACCTATAGCAAAATAAAAACAAAATTTTTACACAGAAATGTGCTCTAAAATCTGCACAACATTTCTGTGAAAAAAAATTGGAGGTACGCATCATTAATAAAAAGTTACGCGTACTTAATGACTCTACATAGGTGCTTTGCCTATGCGATTCACACATTTACGCTCGCTGCGCGTTCTTACATGCATTCTCAATTTCTGCATAAATTATGATTTGTTGTTTTGAAACGGCATGCAGCGGTGAAATGCGAAAATCACATAGGCAAGGCACCTATGTAGAGTCATTTAAGTACGCGTAACTTTTTATTAATGATGCGTACCTCCAATTTTTTTCACAGAAATGTTGTGCAAATTTTAGAGCACATTTCTGTGTAAAAATTTTGTTTTTATTTTGCTATAGGTATAGCTTAAAAATCTATTTGTTTATTAAAAAGTGCATTATTTATAAGAAACTTTAAATATTTTTATGAAAAGTTTATTTCATCTAAATTTTGAATTATTTTTAGTTGCAGCACAAAAGTTTCATAAATTTTCGCTCAATATTTACGGAGAAATCGCAATTTGAAAAAAGAATACATATAAATTCACATTTTTTTTAAAAAAATTAAAATTTTTAAAAAAAAAGTATAAGGCAATAACTTATATCAAAAACTCTTCAAAAAACCATCAAAAAAAATTTCAGTTTAACAAGTTAGTTTTTAGTGTGTCCGTTTCAAAAAATTTAAGTCATATGTATTATGTAGCCAAAATTAAAAATTAAAAAAAAAAACTAAAATCTATATTTTTATTTATGGGTTTTCAAGAACTTTCAGCTCAAATATATTTTAGTGAAACAGACAAAATAACGTCATGTCAAAATACTTATGGCATGACAAATTTCGCATCCATTTTTCACTTTAGTAATAATTTTCGCCCCTTACTTGTAGGGGCTATTACTTTGAAATTTATGTCATATTTACTCCACAAAATACAATCAATCGCTATTACCTCGGATTGTTGTAGTTTTTTCTCAAAATGAGTGAATTCATTGTTTTTCGTCGCCAACTGAGTGATTTTTTCATCAACAGAGGAACGGATCATGAAGATGAAAAGCACATAAGAGATAATTACAGTTAATTGTCGTTTAAAAGCCAACAAGTCTTATATGGTATTCAAAAAAATGTTATTAGAAGCTTTAACGATAGTTGGGCAAAAGCTCGCAGAACAAGTGACAGATTCTATGAGAAAAATTCAGCATGGCTAGACGGAGAACTCAAGATAATATTCGATGAAGCAGTACCATCAAACATCTCACCAACAGCATCTGGAGAACGTGTTCAAAACTATGAATTTGAGCATATATACTTATAATGCAAACGTACAAAAGCTAAGGCCCCGAGGAGAATCTGAAGAAGCTTCTCTTGTAGCCATGAAGCGGAATTTGACTAGAGACGAAAATAAAAATTATTAAAGAAAAAGTATTCCATGAATCTGGAACTGTAAATTTTTTTTCAATTCCGGAAGATTTCAGTCTTTATATTGATTTGTATATATCAAAATCTCATTATAGATACTTAGGAGCATTCAAAAAAATTAATTATTGAGTACTGCAAAAAAGATGTGTTATCCTAGCCAATCAAGTGTTGAAATAACTAACACCTATGTCAAACTGAAACTGTAGGATTAACTGGATCACTGGATCGCTCGTATTTTATTGATTGAATCTATTAAAAGTTCAACAATAAGTAAATCGTCTAAAACTGTTTCCAAAATGGGGTTGTGATGGATCATCAGGGCAAAGTGAATACAAATAAGTTTTAATCGGTGAAAATAAGTCTATTTCAGATGCAAACCTTTTTATATGCTCTCTTGTACCAATTGAATTAATTAATGCAGAAACAAATCAGGTTTTATGGCAAAATCTAGCGTGCTCTTCACCTAGATATTGTCGATCAATTTTGATGGATTTCGTAATAAAGACTACAAAAGAATAAGATTGATTCTAGCAAGAAAATGCAATAGGTCAGCGACAAATGAAGACGTTTTCCATGCATTTTATACACTTCTGATCCTTATATATCTAGCCTAAAGAATCCTTCTGATACTGTTTCAAAAGAGCTCCTTGAAAATGCAAAAAGTCTTCTTAACATATATAGTTAATGTATCATATACACTCTGCATAAGAGTTAAGTTATCACTGCTGTTCAAATAAATGATGTTTTTTGGACATGGTTCTTTTTTCCACAGTAATTGCTGTGTTTTCATTTCTTTTGAAATATCAAGGGTCCTAAACAGTAATATTTTTATATAATAATAAATAACGTCAATAGATAAGTCAAAGATAAGGAATTACTAAATATTGTTGTTAAAATTCACTATAAAAATCTTTAACTGATAAAAAGTTACAGATTTTTGAGACGAATAACCTCATTTTGTCCCGTAGTGCGGCGGTGTCGTCAATTCCATCTAATCAAAGCTGAGTCATATACGTAATTCCATTTCTCCATAATTTTATCATAATTGATTTTCGACGTTAGTTAATTGGCTGTTTCTTTTTTGCTTGCATAGTACTAATGAAAATACTACCGCGCTTTTCTAATTGAAAATATGATAAATTTTGATTTTCATTAATTCCTTTATATTAAATTTGTTTTCGCTAATTGAAAGTGCTGTTGTAAGCGGTAAGCGTTACCATTTTCATTGAAAACAAACAACATAATAAAGATACTTACATTTCTTTGTTTGTGTAAATGTATTAAAAAAAATGTATTTTTTATTATTGTTTATGTTAGTAACGTACATTCATTAGGGGAACATCGGGTATTATGGTATATACATATATGTGTGCAATTTCATTAAAAAAAGTTATTGACCACAATCTGAAAAAAGTCAAAAGAGCTGTGGTTGAAAAATTTGAGAATGTTTCTGCATAAAATGTGTACAATTGCAATAGAAGAAATTATAGTGCATAATCTGTCATATGTCAGATATATGTAGTGATATCAAAAAAACTGTACATGAAAAGTGGGCGTGTAATGTGGTACATATAAGTAGGGAAATATAAAATTTGAAATGTATGAAATAAGTTCATGTACACATTTGCATTGATTTGCAAACTCAAACAAATAATAATAAAATAAAGTTAAAAATAAGAAAAATATTCCTATGCCATATTATCCGCCATCAACTGTACCAAATTGTCCGATTTTAGATATTACAAAATTCTAAAAAAAAAAATGAATAACCTTGTGAGTACTTATTTCGTAATATTTAGCACTTACCTTAACCGAATTTAAATAAAACTTGCACAGAAAACAACTTTTTCTTAAATAAAATTTTGTACAAAAGTGCGGACCACACTCGATTACGCTTCGTTCAACTGACAGCGGAAAAATTTTGTTTGGTGCATGACAGCAACACATCCCTGTTTTTTTTTTTTTGTTTTCTGAGCTGATAAAATATATAAAGTCTTCAAGTTCTTGGCCAAGTCGGATATATGCGACTATACCACAATACTCGAAGTTCCCCTACTATGATTTTTTTTTTTTATTATTTTTATTAGAATTAATCAAGATTTTATTATATTTTTATTGTTTGAATATTTTGCTGTTGAATTCAAGGCCGCCAGTGTTTGTTCTTTCTTTATATTTGTTTAAAAAATAAATTCTGGCTGAACTGCTGAGTTTTTTATAAAGAAAAATATTTTCTCTGGAGAATTATTAAAAACTAAGGCGTTGCTGTGAACAAACGCTTTAATTTATATCGATTTATTTGTATTTAAATATAAATCTTATATACACATACAAGCTGAAAAATTGTTAATTTTCACACTTAATTTTCATTAGTGCTATAATGAGATGAGAGTCCATTACCACATCAAAACCAAAATAGTGTAAAAAAACTGCTAAATTCAATGTGTTGAGTAAAAAGCTTCATCCAATGTCAAAAATGTTATTGTGCACAAAAATGGTAAAACTATGCTTAAAATACAAATTTAATATTAAAAAATATTAAAAAATATTCAAAATTTTAAGAATTTTTAAGTGTGTTACTTAATGACATTTATATATTGAAAATTAATTTTAAATTGAACTTTTAGTCACAATTATGTATTAGAAAATGCATTGATAGAATTATATGTAAATCGATCTTTGCAATTATATGCCTAAAAGTTCAATTAAAAATTAATTTTAAATATTAAAAATAATAGAAAAAAGTAAGAGCAAAAAAATTGTTGAATTTAATGAAAATGGTTGGGTAAATCCGGGATATGTCGAAACCTCAAGTGGCATGGCTCCTCCTTTTATTTCAGTACTTGCAGCTTTCGTAGCATTCAAATATAAACAAAGTTTTTTCGAATCTTGCATAGATTTTTTTGTGGCTATACTCTTCGCCACAAAAAAAATTTGACCTGACTATGAATTAAATATAAGCTTTTAAGTTCAAGAAAACATCAGTAAATCCTACAAATGCATTTAAAATTTCAAATATTTACACGCACAAGTCAATTTGATGAAAATATTAAATTAAGACACACATTACACAAACATAAATTTACTTATATATGTACATATTTAAACATGTATCGGCATTTCCACAGAAAAGTAAATCGTCAGCCTAAAAATTAATTCATTAAATCTCTGAAACTGTTTAACGTACATGGGTGAAATTTGGTACATATGTAAAAAGCGCCAAGACATAAAATGTGCACTGGAAAATATGGGGTATCACGCCCCCACAAAAATCACTCCAGCATATCTCTGAAAATGTTTAACGCACATGAATGACATTTAATAAATGCGTAAAGAGCACCGGAACAAATAATGTTCACTGAGAAAATGGGCAGTACTACGCCCCTAAAATAAAAATCATCATTTATGAGATTTAGTACACATGCAGAACAATAAAATCCTTTCAAAGATTTGGTGCTCCTACGTCAACTATAGAAGATAAGGTGAAGCAACATTCCTGGTTTTTCGAAAGATTTTTAATTTAAACTTTGTATGGTGGAAAAATATGAAACTTTCATTTATATTAAAAAAAATAAAGAAAATTTTGAGATAATTTAAATGGGAAATTAAAGTGACATTAGTAGCATTAAAAAATTTTTGCAGTGTTCGCAGATTTATTAACTTTTATAGATGCACATAAAAATCACTTCCGTTTTTTTTAGGTGCGTCTGCCTAAATATTTGCATGTATCTTGGAACTATTCTATCGACCGCGCACAGCTTTTACATCATATATAGTGCTCTCAAGAGCTTCACAAAAGTTCAAAAAAGAAAAATAATTTTTGATTTTTTCTTTGTTTTTCTTAACCTTACAAACGTCTTACCACTCTCAGGTGCATCATCATGGAAATACCCATATTTCATTTTTCATAATTTTTGCAATATTTTCTCTTTAGGAAAATGTTTCTCACGTTTACATTAATGTATTTTACTAGAGCTTTTAGGTAATTTGCAGCGTAAATAAGATAAGATAACATCAATTTAACCATTTTTGACTGCGAGTTTTGGAATATAAAAAAAGTTCCAATGTATACATTGAACATCTTTATTTTGGCAAATAGGAAGAAAACATTTTCAATACCGGAGCAAATTTGTTAACCCTAACAAAATACGCAGCACTTTAATGTGACATACTGACAACGCATTCGCACATGTAATACGCTGCTAAAATACGAAATAAAAATAAAATAAATAAAAGGAAACATACATACAAACAAGTAAATGCATACATACGTACATTACATTAAATATGCATTGAATTGTGTTAAATAAATAAAACAAAAGTGAATGGCATGATGAAAGGATTCTGATTGAAAGAAAGATTGAATATATGTAAGTAATATGTGTCAAATTTTGTGCATTCAAAGTACAAAAATAAAAAAAAGTTGTTGAGAAAATGTCACTATCATCATATCGTCGGGTTAAAACTACATCTACATTTTTATTGTTTTGAGAAAAACGCTTTTTAAGTTTTTTGAAATTCGTTTTTTGCATGGAATTTTCAAGTTTCCTGCTTCTTAGTTATTTTATCTAATTGGATAGAGACAACATTTCAAAAAGCCGAGGCTTAGCGCCATTTGTTCTTCATGTTTCTGTATACTTAAGTCAAAACATCAAAAAATGTAGATGTTTAATTGTAGTTTTAACCCGACGAATCTACATACTATCAGAGCTCATAAGTTTATGTTTCTATAAATTGGAAAAATCTCAGAAAAAATCAAAATTTGGATAAAACCATGGGGTACCTTGACATAACCTCAACGCACACAGGTGCCAATCAAAGTAAAAGCTGGCCAAAAATCGTGAAATCGACTTGCGATTTGGATTATTTATTCAGCCTTGTTTTCTAAAGGAAGTACCCACACTGCTCCTGAAGCATCATTAAGTTCATCTAAAATGGCAACGTATACTGAATGTCTCCGAGTGTTTGTAATGTTATTCTGATGAAATATCACTTTGAATAAAAATCGTAGCTGATTTCTTTTTGAAAATATCTCGATTTTTCCAATTGGGGCATTTTCCCATACAAAAAGAAAAAAAAATTTTTTTTAACTACATTAAACAAAAATTAAAATAATCACAATCGATGTGTTTTGCGATGCTTAACGCGAATCCAACCTCAGAATTGCTCTATCGTGTTTAGTTTATGAGATATTGTAACCTAAAGACCAAAAAAGGTCGTTTTTTTGCCATTTTTTGAAGCTATATAACTATGTAATATATCATTTATTCGTCAAATGTGGCTCAGATACTTGAAAACTCCAATCTTTTCCTTTAAAACATAATTTAAATTATATTTATATCTACATGCTTCTAAGAGATAACTTAGACCGAAATATTGTCAAAACGGGTTTTTTGCACTTTTGTGTCTTTTTAGGTTAGGATATCTTTGAAGAAAAAATAGATATCAACATAATTAAAATTAGGTTTTAAAGAAAAAAATTAGGGCTTTCAAGTATCTAAGCCACATTTGACGAATAAATGATATGTTACATGTTATATAGCTTCAAAAAATGGCAAAAAACGACTTTTTTTGGTTTTTAGGTTACAATATCTCAAAAACTATACACGATAGAGCAATTCTGAGGTTGGATTCGCATTTAGCATTGCAAAACACATCGATTGTGATTATTTTAATTTTTGTTTAATGTAGTTAAAAAAATTTTTTTTTCTTTTTGTATGGGAAAATTCCCCAATTGGAAAATCGAGATATTTTCAAAAAGAAATCAGCCACGATTTTTATTCAAAGTGATATTTCATCAGAATAACATTACAAACACTCGGAGACATTCAGTATACGTTGCCATTTTAGTTGAACTTTATGATGCTTCAGGAGCAGTGTGTACCTGCGCATGATTTGAAATTAAAAATATTTAATATTAACGCAAAGTCGTAGTTCCTAGTACAGATTATTTTTCTTCTTTGCAATGGGGTGTTATTGCCAAATAATTTTTCTATAACACAGCCCGGCGTTTTTGAAAAAGTTAAAAAAAGTACTACTACTCTCACGTGGTTTTTGTAGAATTTTGATCGATGAATCCGAATATGACCTCAAATATGCACCATCACGTCTGTGATGCGAGTTTTGCTTGATTTAAAGTGCAGGAAACGCTATTTTCAAACATATGGCGCACATCTTGAAAGTAGTCTAGTTCACTTTTGACAGCAGCATTCAATCATATGGGAGGTACCACGAATTCCCCTCCAAGTTCGCCTAGTTTTTGCTCAAAGTTTTAATTTAATATTCTTAGGCGGATTATCTCAAAAAACGCTTTCGGTATTGCAATTTGGAACTTTTTAGTTCGCCTAGTATTTGCTCAAAGCTTGCATTTAATATTCGTAGTATCTTTATGAAATATGGACGGTTTATCTCAAAAAACACTTTCAGAATAGCATTTGTAAACTTTTGCTTATATGGGAGGTGCCATATCCGCTTGTCCGAACTCAACTTATTTTTGTTTAAAAGTTGCACTTACTATCCTTAGTGCCTTAAAACTGATTTTCAAAAGTTTACGTTCAGAATAAAATTATTGGCCAGCTTTTACTTCAATTGGCACCAGTGTGCAACGGTCACACTTCTTATTGGTTTCCTCGTCAAATTGAAACTGGTGAAGCTTTTTTTGGGTTCTTGTACAGAAAATTAGAAATCGATGACCTTTTTTGTGTTCATCAAAATCAAACTGTGTACATGATTTCAAAAATTTTGCTCCGGTTGGAAAAAAGAGGAACTACGCCACTGTTCACAGTCAATTTCTACCATGCACCTAAAAATGACATTGAAAAAGATTGCAGTGATTCCAAAAACGATGTTCTATGCACTAGTATGTTTTCACCGAAGCAAAAAATGCAGGTCGTTGTAATGCACATGATTGTTACAAAAAAGTTACAAGCCACGTTTGGTCGTATTTGTATGAGATCTTGTGGTATGAGCTAACGTTCGAGTAATCAAACACTTACTTTGCTCTTGGCCGAGAAGTATTGACAAGTGTTGATTTTTGGATTGCAACTGATACTCTGAACTTTTATCTTATATTTTAAATAATTTAAAAAGGTCTATCGACTAGGTATTTTTGAAACACTCCCCTCAAACTATCGGAGGGAGTGGGGAAAGTGTAATTTTGAACAGCCAAAAGATCAAAATAATATAAGACACTAACTTTCTTTATGATATCATTTACATTCATAGTTTAAAAAATTATTGAAAATAGACAATTTCACATATTCGATTAGTCGAACAGCGGCCGAAAATGGGTTAAATGTTCAGAATTATGAAGATATGAAAAGTTCAATATAGCATTTTTGCTGTTCAAAGTTCAACTTTCAGCCCACTGTGTTACTAAACCCAAAAAAAATATCTGACAGTTGGCGTTTAAATTTTTTAAATCCACAATCTGCCACTGTGCGCCTGTGTAATTAAGTAGTACACTTAATAATTTTTTTTGGGTGTAAAATTTAAAAATTTCTTTGATCTAGTTATCTCTGAAAAATATGTCAATTATTATTTTTAATGACAAACATGTTGATTTGTTGTGAGTTTGATCAAAATGAGTGGAAAAAGAGAAGTACGTCGTAACCCTTTGAAGACCATAGGGACATATGTATGTGTCCCAAGACAAAAATAAATTACATTTAAATAATCAAGAACCAGATATATGTAATTTTGACATTTGTAAGTTTCCAAACGCTTCATTCATTTCTATTAAATTTGGCAACACCATCAGAAGAACCGTTATTTTTTTATACCCTTCACCCAGGGTATATTCACTTTGTCCTTCCGTTTGTATCGCAGAGATGGAGGCGTGGCAGATATAGAAAAGTATATATATTCTTGATCAGCGTCACCTGCTGAGTCGATATAGCCATGTCCGTCTGTCTGGCTGGCTGGCTGGATGGGTGGCTGTGTGTTGAAATACACTTTTTGGGAAAACTGAGCCAGATAATTCAATGAAATTTGATACACTGCCTTCATCGTCAAAGATAGCTCGGAGGATTGAAAATGAGCAAAATCGGTCAACGGACACGCCTACCGCCCATACAAAAAATATATTCAAAATGCAATTTTAGGAGTATTTTTCACGACAATGCAACCAAAATACGCATATATACTAAGAATTGTAAGCGCCAGCTCTAAAAAAAACTGAACGAATTCGGACAAGAGGGCGTGGCACCTCCCACATAAGCAAAAGCTTTAAAACGCTATACTGAAAGCGTTTTTTGAGATATTCGAACCCAATTCGACTCAGACACTAAGAATCATAAATGAAAGCTCTCAACAAAAATTGGGTAAAATCAAACAAGGGGGCGTGGCACCTCCCATATAAGCAAAAGTTTCAAAATGCTATACTGAAAGAGTTTTTTGAGATAGTCCAACCAAACTTCACTCAAATACTAAAGACTATAAATGCACGCTCTAAGCTATAACTAGACGAACTCGGACAAGAGGGCGTGGCCTCCCTTATATAAGAAAAAGCTTCAAAACTCTACTGAAAACGTTTTTCACTCAGACAGTAAAAACTATTGGGTGTACAACTTAAAAACCGGAATTTGAAGGTGGATGTCCGTACTAACAAATATCGTGAAAGCTCGAACTTTATATATATGTCATTTTGAAGGTACATTTGACAGCTGTCAAAATCAGTCAACAAAACAATTTTATCTTGTGTGCATCATTATTATTTTTCACAATGAATAACTTCGAAAATTGGAGAAAAAGACAGCATTTGCTGGAGGTTCTGTTGGGTCATTTTTTTGCAAAGAAAACTGCTGCGGAATGTCATTGTTTGCTTGTAAAAGTTTATGGGGACTATGCTCCAGCTGAATCAAGCTGTCGTGAGTGGTTTCGACGATTTAAAAGTGGTGATTTTGATGTCGAAGGCAAAGAACGTCCTGGTCAGCTGAAAAAGTTTGAGGATGAAGAATTGGAGGCATTACTCGATCAAGATTCATGTCAAACGCAAGAAGAACTTGCAGAACCATTGGAAGTTGATCGAGCAACAATTTCTAGACGTTTGAAAGTCTTGAGAATTTTTCAAAAGATGGGAAATTGGGTGCCATACAAGTTGAAGCCAAGGAACGTCGAACGCCGATTTTTGATGTCCACAATGCTGCTTGAACGCCACAAAAGGAAGGGTTTTTTGCATCGTTTTGTCACTGGCGATGATCCTAAGCGCAAAACAGCGTATGTCAAGAAAGGTGAGGCCGGCCCATCACAGCCGGAGCCAAATATTCACGCTTCGAAGGTAATGCTCTGTATTTGGTGGGACCAGCTAGGTGTGATCCATTATGAGCTGTTGCCAGGTGGCCAAACCATTAATGCTCAACTCTATCGTCAACAATTGATCCGATTGAAGCAGAAAATCCAGGCAGAGCGGCCAACGTATGCGACCAGACACGAGTCAATCATTTTCCACCACGATAACGCTCGGCCACATATTGCTGCCCCAGTCAAAAATTATCTGGAAAACAACGGATGGGAAATTTTGCCTCACCCGCTTTATAGTCCAGACCTTGCACCATCTGACTACCATTTGTTTCGATCGATGCAGAATGCCCTATCAGGAATACGGTTCACTTAAGTTCAAGATATCGAAAATTGGCTCGATTCATTTTTGGCCGCCAAACCGGCGCAATTTTTTTGGGATGGAATTCATAAATTGCCTGAAAGATGGGGAAATGATGTAGCTTCCAATGGACAATACATTTTTCCACAATAAATCATCAAATTTCGCTAAAAAATTCCGGTTTTTAAGTTGTACACTCAATATAATTGCAAGCTTTTTTTAAAATTCTGCAGTGTAGGGTATTTAATGCTTGGCCAGGCCAAATTTTACACCCTTACTAGTTGTATGATCATTCTAATGTGACAGTTTGTGTGATGCACTGTTGCTATAATTTACAGCAGAATTTATTGGTGTTAAAGTGTTTTTAAGTGTTTTATAGTGTGAAATAATTATTGTCAGGTTAGTAAATTGTTGTTTTATACATTAATTGAACCATTATTTAAGTTTACTATATGGATAAATCATAAAATTCAAAATGGGCCACCGGAGTCCCTATGGTCGTAAAGGGTAACTTTTCAACTCACTTTTGTACTACAATTTTACCAATTTCACAGACAATCAAAATAAAAAAATTGAATGAACCTGTTAGTAGACATATGTACTGTAACATAATTTTTGACACTGAACTCGAATCCGAGACCAGAATTGCTCATGTACTACAGGATTTCGAGATATCCGTGTTTGAAGCTGAGAATTCTTTTGATGGCATCGAATAGCCCTAATCTTACTTTTCAAAAAATACCTTCAAATTTTTTCAATTGGACCCTTACTTTCCGAGTTATCACCCTTTGAAATAAGGGCATCTTTTTTGAATTTATATTTTAAAATATGTTTTCTGGACGCCCAATAGACCATTATAAATAGCTAACATGGTTGCATAAACTCCCATTTCTCTACGCTCCTGAAAGGGTTAAAATTATTAAAAATTGTGACTGATGTGACCCAGGCCGTCAAGGGTTAAACGAATTGATCAAATTCCTATTTTTCAACAAATTCTTTTATCGTTTTACAGCTCTGATAGGAAAGAGCCTTTTTATAGTAAAATATTTTTATGTGGGTGATGTGATCAAATAAAGAAATCTACAAAACACAGAACATACAGACATAAAAGTGCATAGAAACATAATTTGACAAGCTCACGTTTCTGACATTTCATTCGCCCACAAACATAACATTTAAAGTAAAGAAAGAGGAGAAGTGAAAGTCAAAATGTAGGAATATTATAAATTTTATTTTTTTTTTTTTTGCATGTATGTATGTGTGAAAAACACACACTAACACAAATGAAATGGAAGCGGAAGTGATATTGCAAGCTACTTAAGCTTTAAAAGAAGACAAAATTTTGAACGCCCCTTCTTTAAGGCGACATATAGTACATAGTGGCACTGGTACTTACACTTTCGCTTAGTTCATGTCATGCCGCATGCTTTCAAGTATTGTGCTGGTGTAGTTAAGTGAAGTGTGACTGCGCGTATCTGCTATTTTATTTTATATCCTTTTTACTTAAATCAGGAGCAGCAGCAGCGCCTTTAAGTGCAAATGACTGTAGTTGTGTTTATGTGTATAGCACTTTTTTCATTTTTTTGTGTGTTGAAACTACATATTGCCACTGTGGCATCACTATTATCACAATTTTGTGCTTCAGATGTGGCAAAAACAAAATCACACTATGGTAGGTACTTGATGATGCAAAGACTTTGCAAGTTGAGTTAAATGTAAATGTATGGGGAGCCTCTTTTTAATCTTGGCGCAACACTTTAAATTTTTTAAATTTTTTTTGTCAATTTTACTTATACGCAAATTAAAAGCGACGTTATAAAGCAAAAGGATATGATAATTTTGCTGAAGAAATGCTCTTCTTTTTTTGAGTCTTGCGGTTGCTCACGTCGCAGCGCAGGACTGCGTAAAAGGGGGTGTTCTATAAAAAGGAGGCGGCTTTTAACGTAATTGCTTTTTAAATGTGATGGGGTTCGGTTATCGCTTCTTGTTTTAGTTCCCTACAAAGCGTTAACACAATTTAAATTTCTGCGCCTTTTCTTATTATTTCACCATGTATTGCATACTTTAAAGCATTTAAAATTCTTGCATTGGTTATCGTATTTGTTGTTTCAATAAAGGTTTTTGTTTTTATTATTAATTTTGTATTTTTTTTTTTTTTTAAATTAATTAATTTTGTGCTTTGCTTTTTGCAAATTATTGTACAACTTTTAGTTTTTGTATTTTTAGAAAGTGCCAGTATTTCTGGTCACGTTTGTACTGAAAAACAAAAAAAAATATATATATACATACTAGCAGTCCCGGAAAACGTTGTTCTGCCCTTTTTCAATAGGTGGCGCGATGAGTTCGATTTGAACGAAATCTGCTATAGGTGCAGGGATTTATCATTTTTTCCTATAGCGTGCGCAACAACCTCATGAGCGATCCCTGCAATTTTTTGCAAGGCTAATGGTTGACACTATTTATATTGATGTACCAACTTTTAAAGCAAGAGCTGCTATTCCAACAGAAATAAAGCACATAAAGTCAATATATAGCTCCTTACGCAATCATCCACTTTTTGCACGTTGATTGGTAGCAAGAACATCTATCCACATACCAAGTTTTATAACAAAATCTGCAATACCTGAAGAGATATAGCATTTTAAGACTTATTTTTCTATGGGGGCTACCACTCCCTTTCACCTAAGCCCCCCTTTGCATGGCTATAAACCACCTGCAGCACAAAATAAATACATACTGCGAAAATGGTTACGATCGATTAAGCGGTTTCGAAGTTATAAGACGACAAACACACGCACACTACATTTTTACATATATATAGATATTAGGGATTTCAGTCCCGGGATTCCGGGATCCCGGGATCCCGGGATTCGAGCCTTTTTGCAGTCCCGAAAATCCCGGGATTAGTGCTACCAATCCCGGGATTTCTTTTGTAAGTTTTTTAGGTTAGAAAATTGTTAGAATGTTCCAAAAATCACCACCAAAAAACGAAGTCTTACAACATTATGTTAAAATTGAACATAATAAAGAGCTGAAGTTAATCTTAGATTACAAAATGAGATGGAGTAGTCTTTTAGATATGCTGCAGCACTTTATTATGCTTGAGAGTAGCATAAAAACAGCTTGTATTGACTTAAAGGTTTCTTCGATCCACTGTAGCGAATTTAAAATTATTAAACAGTTAGCTCGAACTCTTCAACCAATCAAAATCACTATTGATATTATAAAGAAAGATAAATCTGCTTTGAGTAATATCATTTTTGCTAAAAGGCACTTCAGACTAGTTCTCTTATGTTTTTCTGTATGATTTTTTCTCTGACTGTAAATTTTTTATTGTTTTTAATTTATATTGTTGAAATTGTTTTAATTTTTTATTTTTCAAACAACATTTAAAAATTTGAAAACACCTATGACTTCTATTTTCAAATAGACTCAAATCTAATGCCAAAATAACTCATATGAGTTTTCTTCTGATAAATCATTTGTGTAATAAATTTACATTCCCACTATCAGAGTTGCCAAAAAATTAATTTTCTAGAAAGTCTTATAATTTATCCGACGTTTTAATGAAAGAAATTGATATATTTTGTAATGTGGTGATAGGGGTTATTTCCTCCAGAAAACATTCGATTATCTTTCTTCAATTCAACCAACAAGTGTTGAATCAGAAAGATGCTTTTCGTGTGCGGGTTATATACGTAATAAATTTAGATCTAAATTGGATGATAAAATAATAAATGCTTTAATTTTCCAAAAATCATATTTTAATAATAAGTAATAAAACTGATTAAAACAAAAGTTAATTCTTCCAAGTCCAACACTTGTTAAAACTTTGATCTCACTATTTTATATAATTAAATATGTATGATATTTTATATATCAATACCTTAGAGCGCTATAGTCCTATCTCCACTTTTTGCGATTTTTGCAGATATGGTATCCTTGTGGGCTTCTTTACCGAGTGGAATTCTGTGGGATGTCAAAATACCACTAAAACACCGAAATATTCGAGAATTAAGAAAAATCGTATCTCCAAACTGTAATTTTTTGAAGAGCGCCACTGTGCTATCTCCTCTGAATATTTAAATAAGTCACATTTTTAAGAAAATTTTTCCATTTTTTTCGTCTTTTCTACACGTTTCATGACATTTTACATCTTTTTAGTGGAAACATTTTCTTTTTCACCCAAAGGTCGGAACCAGAAATTTTTGAAACTTTCTTGTTTTTACCATGATTCGAAAAAAAATAATTTTTCATGTCTCTGAAATCATTCAAATGATATGGATGAGATGTGGTATGTGTATTAAGAGTCACGGGACACTGAAACTATCTAGATGAGTTTTGGTGCGCATATAAATTGCATCGGAGCAATTTACATTCATTGGTTTAATTGGAAATGCTCTGCCCTCCGTACAAAAGAAGCTATCGCAACGCACACCGGGAAATGCTGGTCGCTCATAAAATTTACTAAATGTGTAGTTTATTTGAATAGTAGTGCAATTCCATATAATTTGTTAAATTGATTTTGTTAAAAATTAATAAAAGAATTTTTTAACATAAAATTATGTTAAAATATACTAAGGTAAAATTATTGCATGTATAGTTTTTTCAAAATCGCAGCCAATTCTAAATAACCACTGTTTGAAGTATTCTTTTTGCATTTCCCAATAATTGAAAAAATGGAGATAGATCTATAGCGCTCTAAGGTATCGATATGTATTTAACTAAGCATATAATGCTGCAATGTACCTTTATGCTTTTTTTTGAAGCAAATAAGTATTTATGAATTTTTGTTTTTAAAAAAAGGCGTGAATTAATAATAAAATGTACCTGCTTTAAGAAATTGTTCTTTAATATTTTTGACACTTTTTAAATAAAATATCTTTGTAGGGGTGTAGTAGGGGTATATAAGACAAAATATTAGGAATTTTTAATACTAAATTCTGTCTATTTAGGAAGAAAAAAAAAATTCATACGAATCCCGAAAAATCCCGGGATCCCGGGATTCAAATTTTCTCGATCCCGAAATCCCGGGATCGCAAAAAGTCAAAAAATTGGAATCCCTAATAGATATATAAGATTTTTCCTCCATAAGGAGGTGCTAAAGATCCTAGTGTTGCTCGGCGGGGGAAAAGAGGTCTGAGTAAACGTTGCATGTTGTTTATTTTATATCTTTTTTACTTCAAATAGGAGAAATGGTGAAATGTTGGTAAATTTAAATGTCACGAGGCTTATGTATACCCTCTTAATTAAATCAAAGTAACGTTTAACTCCTTACACTAAATAAAGTTCATAATTTTTTTATTTTCACCATATCAGTGTGTAGTTTTTATCAGCAGTCATTTTAATTTTTTTTTTTTATTTTTTTTTTTTTGAATTTATTGGTTGATTTTGATTAATTGATACTGATTGATTTCATGTTAAATTGATCAAGATTCTTTTGATGGAATCCGTTTTAGACATAAATTGGCACAAACAATAGCGGCATAGTGGAAAAAATTACTACCAAATATTTTTTCAAAATTTAAAAAATTGCGGTGAAATATTTAGTTTAGTTCTTTGGAAAATCTATGACTTTAGTTAATACTATCCAATTTTCAGTTTTAGGATGCCAAATGATTTGTTTTAAAACAGACTTTAAAATAAAAATCAGCAAAAATAAATTTTTATGATTTTATAGTTAGAGTAGAACGGGGTAATGTCGTGCAGGGGGTAATGTCGTGCACTGGCTGTTTTAGCCCAAAGAATTGAATGATTTACCAACTGTTCGTAAGGTAGGGACCTGCTGACCTACTGAGCTTATGCATATACTACTAGCAATTTTCACCAGTTCGTCTCTACAGAGTAACCTTTTTTTCAAAACGCACGCTTTCGGGACGATAAAAGTGTTTTTTTATCGGATCAGAAAAATAATTTTCCTTCCGGGAAAATATACAAGGTAAGTGTTTTCTGAAATGAAATATCCTGCCAAAGAAAAGAAGTATTTGGTTTTCGAAAAAAATTTTGGGCTTCACCGAGTTATCGAAGTTGACCTTTAAAACGACCATTGGGGTAATGTCTTGCACATTCACTTACACAATCACAATTTCTCGCTACACAAATGTTGTTATACATGGATGTAACCAATGAAATCATCTTTCGATCGGATGCTTACTAGTTGCATTCGCTTGAGATGTACGGCTTTACGAGCATGTCAAAGTTGAGTGCACGACATTGCCCCGTTCTACTCTACACAACATATTATGTACTTCACACTTGTATAATAATGAATAAATACATGATAATGCTAAATCTCCACTAATAAAACCACTACCTATCATTTCTCACACATTTTGGTACCTTTACTATACTCGGAAAACAATGCACGACATTACCCCACAAATTTTGAGGGGGGTAATGTCGTGCACATTTTTTCTTTCTTCACTTACACAATCACAATTTCTTGCTACACAAATGTTGTTACACATGGATGTAACCAATGAAATCATCTTTCGATCGGATGCTTACTCGTCGCATTCGCTTGAGATGTACGGCTTTACGAGCATGTCAAAGTTGAGTGCACGACATTGCCCCGTTCTACTCTATATAAAACATTTTAAAATTGAGTTTCCCAAAATATGTCATCTTCGATTTCTTTTATTTATTGAGTAATAAAAGCTTCAAGAGTAATTTATATGTGTTCCAATTTATGGACTGGGATCGCTTGTGGTTTTCCGGAGAAACAATTAAATGTAGCATCTTCCGCATTTTGAGCTGTGAGCTTTTTTTGTAAAGGATTTACAGTTCAATAAACAACTGTGCCAAGTTTCGAGTCCGCAGCAATTTCTGCATTTTAAGTATTAAATTTCACTGTACTAAGAATTTTCTGCGTGTCTAGAAAATCTCACCTGATTTCTATTACAATATACAGTTTTTTTTTTTTTTGACCTTTTATATTACGATTTTACGAGATTTTCGAGGCTTTTGAATGTTATAAAGAATCCCCTGATTCATAAAAAATTCAGTATCTCGTGTTTTCCGGTTAGTAATATCTCGCAATGACTATAAGATAACATTTTAATTTAAAGAGATTTTTCATCTATGATCAACCCCAAGTAAATACAATTCCATCTTCAGTTTTTGTCGTCAAGGCAAATAATCCTTTGTCAACAAAATATCTAGCTAAAGGGTTTTGTTTAACAATGCTAATATTAAACGACCTAAGATATCCTTATTGTATTGACAATGTATATGCCAATGGAATATAAATTAAGGACACCGAGTTTGACTTAACTAAACAAACTAAATGTGAAGCAAAATGGTATTGTATGTGCAATTGAAAAGACCTAAAGTATTAATTGCAAAATGCAATTTCAAGCCTATAATTATGCTGATGGTTATATTGAATATATATCATACTCCACGGTTTCAGTCAGCGCAAAATTTTCGCTTTTACAACAACTTCAAATTCCTCGATCTACACAAAACCTATTTTTTGTTGTGTTTTTGGTGGCTTGTTTGCAACAACAACAATATTTCAATAATTTTTTAAATTTCTGAGAACTACAACACACACGAAAAATGTTTGTTGTTTTTTTTATGCGAAACAACAAAAACAATTTTTCATAAAAATTTTAATTCCGCGAATTTTGTCGAGCTCAAAAAAAAAAACAACAAACATTTTTCGTGTGTGTTGTAGTCCTCAGAAATTTTAAAAATTATTGAAATATTTTTGTTTTTGTAGGCGAGCCAAAATTGGCTCACATTTGTTCTACGCTGACACCCTTGTTCCAAAGCACTGTGAAACTTAATATTGAAATTTGAAAAATGTTGACTTTTGAATCAATGTTTTTAAAAGAAAACATGTCAATTATTTATACCAAACGAAAAAGTTTGATGTGAGCAATATTCCTCAATTTCGACAATTTTGTAGTACCGATGCCCGCAAAACTTTTAAAATTTGGTAAAGTTTTGTCTGCATCGATACTCCAAAATTGTAGAGTTTGAGAAAAATTTATTTTTTAAAAGCACTTGGCCAAGATAACGCTTTTTGTACCCAAAAGCAAGGCATCTTAAGAAAAAAGTGTGTAAGGCATACCTTGCTTTTGAGTAAAAAAAGTGTTTTTCCTGAAGCGAACAACACGCAAAATCTTTTAATAAACAACCAAATCTGATTATAAATTACACATCATATTCAAGTTTAGAAATTGAGCTTTCATTATAACGTACAAACAACGTTCAAAAGTATACAAAACATGAAGAAGTATTTATTAGTTTGAAAGTTTTTTGCGAAATTAATGGAAGTCGTGACTTCTTTTCATTTTCAACGGTTGACAACGGTTTTCTCAGCAAGTATGGACGATTAAAAGACTCTGGCATATAATTTAGAAAAAGCCATTTATTGAGCTGATTATATATGTTTCATGTCCCGTGAGTCACACTAAAACATTTCTTAGTTGTATTTTCACACGAGAGTAGGGTTTTAATATAATGAGGGTTTTCTGTAAGTTAAGAGTAACCACTGGTACGCTACATTAACTTCTTCAAGCTTACTAAACTTAAACTGTGCTTTTAAGTAAAACTGTTTTCAATTTCTCAAAAAAAAAAAAATTCATGAGACATATTTTTATGTTGAAGCCACTAAAAACAAAAAACCAAGATCCAAAAAAAAAAAAAAAATTGTACTGATTTTATACTTGTCCCATATGTCACAAGAGATTTTTTTTATAAGACATTTTCTACGTCAACGTTTATCATTACGATATTTTCTCTGACGGCCTATAGCGAAAGGAAAAAACTGCTTGAGCCGATTTTTGATCAAAAAGCAAATCGGTCCTAATGGGTTTTAGAACCATAAGTCTCATGCGACTTTCCCTTCTGATCAATGATAAGCTTCAGCAGTTTTTCCTTATTGCAACAGATATGTTTTAAACATCAAAAACAAGATTATATACAACAAAATAATCACTGATTTCATACTCGTCCTGTGAGTCACAAATTCAAAATGTTTAGTTGAAGTCACATAGTTCTCCGATTGCAACAGAAAAAAAAAAAATTCATAAAACAGCAATAGTTTGGCTAAAATTCTTTCTTACGTTAATATACTTGTGTATGTAGGAAAATCCTCCCTTTCATGTCCCGTGAGTCACAATTCCTTAGACAACAATTTAATACAGACAGTGATGACCAAATTTAGTCTTTGTATTGCTAATTTTTCGTGACCAAGACCAAGACCATAGCGGTCTTGATTATGGTTTTCACCACGATGATCATCAAGACCGAGGCTGCTTTTCAGTATCGGTAATTTATAATTAATAGGTGTTTCACGTCCTTTCAAGCATGAAATTATCTCTCAATTCGATATTTAGCATCTTGAAAACCCAAATGCTTTGCAAAAATAAAGCTTGGAAATCTTGAATGCTCAATAATCTGGAACAATTTTTTCCAGACCAAGACCAAGATCTACACCAAGACTTAATATTCAGGACTCAATATCAAAACAAGACCAAAGTTTAATGCTATGCTATGGACTTGGTCTTGGTCTTAAGAGCTTTTGTAGTGAAAGGTGAATTATACATGTGTCACTATAGCCGTGGTTTATTCGATTCTCAATTTGTCATTTGCGAACTCTGCAAACATGTGACTAAATTAAAATTAAAAATAATTTAATACATTTCAATTCAAAATAAAACAAAACACAACAACAGCATTATTTTTGAGGAAAAAGTTTTGATTTTTACGGTCAATTGAATATAAGCTTGCGCGTTAATGTCGTGTTTTGGATAATATACATATCTAATTGGATATTTAAGTATAATGAACCCACCGCACTACAACACTGTTAGAACATTTTTTTTTATATTTTACTTTAATTAGCATTTGTTAATTATGTAAATACTTTTATTTTAGTATTGTTAGAATTTATATTAAAATTTTTATAAGCATTTTTGGCTTATTCATCAACGCAATTAAGTAAATATAATGGAGCCTATACGAATTTAGCTCCAAAACAAAATATTTTTAAGCAATTTTTTATTTTTTGCATATTTTGAATTAAGTCAAAATACTCGTTTTAAAATTTTATATATTGCACAATGTTGTTGTTTCAAAAATAACCCGAATTGACAAATTTGTAATATTTTAGGTATTTGAAAACAAGTTTTCGTTTTTGCTTTTAAAACGTTAAATGTCTCAAAGTTGAATTATTTAGACAAGGGTCGACTTTAAGTAGTAATTATTTAAAATTCAATATCAATTCAAAATTATTTCTTTAGAGTACCAACTCAACGAAGCTTGAGACATTAAAGTAGTTCAACCATGGAGCGGCATATGTCGTACTCAATTCCATAGGCGCTCCAATAAACATGATTTAAAGTATGTGTCATTTCTTTGAACATCATAGCACTTAAATAACATGAGTCTTCAAAAGTTGGAGCCATGATTTTCGGATATCATTTCCGAAGTACTTGCAACGTAGGATCCGAGCGCGTGCTCAGAATTTACCGACAATGTCAGAATTTCAAAATGTTTAAGTTTATTTTCAGGTAAATGATGCACTTACGATTTTTCCTAGCAAAGTTATGTTTTGTTTGGCTTGGTCAAAAATTAAATACTCCAGAATGCAGAATTTTGAAAATTTTGCTTGTAGAAGATGTGCCACGCCCTCTTGACCGAATTTGTTAAGATTTTGCTCAGATCTTGCACAAACTATTCCAAGTATATGTGCGAAATTTGGTTGCATTTTCTGAAATAACGTTTGCACTACAGAATAACGTAAACTTTGCTTATTTGAGATATGCCACTCCCTCATGTCCGAGTTCGTCCTGTTTCTTCTCAAAGCTTTATTTTTCTGTTCTTAGTATCTTAGTGAAACTTGGTTGGATTATCTAAATAAACCCTTTCAGTCTAGCATTTTGAATCTTTTGCTTATATGGAATATATAAGTAATATGAATTCACCCTGGTTTTACTTACTATACCTAATATATAAGTAAATTTCGGTTGTTTAACCGCGAATATGGCTCTTAATATTGCATTTTCAATAAATTTTTTGTATGGGCGGTAGGCATTTCCGTTACAAGGAACAACCGAAGATAACCATTTGAAAGCTGTTATGATGGCCCAATTCTGGCCTAAATTGTTTCTTGCGATCTTAAAACATGAAATTTTTAAACAAAAAATTTTTTAAATGTTTACATTCAAATACTAATAAGAAAAATAGTTTTAAATTAAAATTTTTAAAATTAGTACATTAATATTATCATTAGTGCTTTTCAAACGATTGATTACGTAATTTTTGGTACAACATCTAGGACCGGGCCCCCAGATTATATCCTTAATTCGTTCTTAGGTCAATATAGAATTCAGTATTAATTACTTTTGAGTAGAGAAGGAAGCTAAACTATGTAGTGAAACCATTGCTAAGAAATCCAAATTATTTCATCGTGATAGTGCTAATGAACTTCAAATTTACAATTCTAATGAAAAGTGGAACAGTTGTGTCTTTGCAAACCAATTTCAGTATTGTAAACAAATTAACCTTTATGCTTCTTTGCATTTGGCGTGCTTGAATAGAATAATTCTAATTTATGAGCATTTTAATTGCACATAGAATTACATAAGTTTTTCTGGAACATCAAGCCTGAAGTAGAGGCCACTAATCTAGTTTAAAGTAAGGAAGAAATTTCTAGCTTTCAATATTTATTTTACTTGATAGGCCTGGTTAAATGTAAATTTTTTTTATCACTTCAACCAACCTTTAAAGAAAACACTTTTTCTGATACAAACTAATGAGATCTTATAGCTTTAATTCCTTTCTAAACTTGTGCTGTATTGTGTAATAGATGAGTTATAATTTACCAGATTTTAAATAATTTTAATAAGAATTTCAGAATTCCTTATTTTATAAAATTCACGTATTATTACTTTTAGCGATAATTTTGAAATGATAAATTACTTAGATTACACACTTAATCTTTTATTGACTGTGTAGCAGTGTAATAACACAAGCTTACAGCTAAAATTACCTTTGAACACCGTTATTTGTTTTATTTCTAAAATCTGCTGATTCCGAAAATCACATTATTTTTTTCACGTCGTTTTCGAGATATCAGTCATTTTCAGTTTTTCGACAAAAAGAAAATGATGGTTCGACTTAATTACATATATCTCAAGAATCTATATTTATATTTAAACGTTTTATGCACCAAATTAAAGGTAATTAAATTTTCTATAAATAATATTCACTTAATTTTTTGGTTAATTTGTTAGTTTCGACGAAATAAATTGATTTCATAAAAAAGTGTCTTTTTTTAAAAAAAAAAAATGAAAAAAAGATAAAATCAACAGCAAATTTATACAAGAAAAAAAAAATAATTGTAAAAAATCCTTTTGTTATTTTATGTCATAGAATATATATTTTTAAAGAAAATTAGATACTATGTAAGAAAACTGATTGTTTGTATATTTTATTGCGAAGCTTCTGGAAGGTGATAGAGGAGGCCTAGGCTGGAGTTATAGAGTTAAAACTGATTTTCTGACTTGTTTTAGCAAAACAATTTTCTTGGGATTTCGCAAAGTTCTGAACCTTTGAAGTTGATAATAACCTTTTATTTGACATATAATACGTTCACATATAAATATTGGTTCTGAGATATTTGTTATTTGGTGGAACCCTTTTTTTTCTTTTCATCCAAAAATCGAAAATGACCGATATCTAGAAAACGACGTGAAAAAAAACTAGTAAGGGTGTTACCTTTGGCCTGGCCAAACATTAAATACCCTACACAGCAGTATTTTGAAAATTTTGCTATTATGGGAGGTGCCACGCCCTCCAAATTCACCCAGTTTTTTCTCAGAGTTTGTATTTATAGTTCTTAGTATTTAAGTGAAATTTGGTTGGATAATCTGAAAAAATATTTTCAGAATAGCGTTTTGAAGCTTTTGCTTATATGGGAGGAGCCACGCCCTCTTGCCCGATTTTATCCAGTTTTTGCTTAAAGCTTGCATTTATAGTTTTTAGTGTCCGAGTGAAATCTAGTTGGATTATCTCAAAAAACGCTTTCAGTACAGCGTTTTGAAGCTTTTGCTTATATGAGAGGTGCCACGCCCTCTTGTCCGAATTCAACCAGCTTTTTTCAGAGCTTGCGCTGACAATTCGTAGTATTTATGTGTATTTTGGTTGCATTATTGTGAAATATACTCCAAAATTTGCATTTTGAAGATATTTTTCGTATGGGCGGTAGGCGTGTCCGTTGACCGATTTCGCTTATTTTCAATCCCCCGAGTTTATTTTGACGATGGAGGCTGTGTACCAAATTTCATTGAAGTATCTTGCTCAGTTTTCCCAAAAAATGTATTTCCACACACAGCCGTTACCCAGCCAGCCAGCCACCCAGCTAGCCAGCCACCCAGCCAGCCACCCAGCCAGCCACCCAGCCAACCAGCCAAACAGACGGACATGGCTATATCGACTCAGGAGGTGACGTTGATCAAGAATATATATACTTTTCCATATCTGCCACGCCTCCTTCTCTGCGTTACAAACGGAAGGACAAAGTGAATATACCCTGGGTGTAGGGTATTAAAATAAAAAAATTGATTTGAAATCAGCGGCCTATTTTTCATGAGAAATGAATAGTGCCACCTAAAAGTCAGCAATTTTGTAATTACTTGTAAACTAGTGTAATTGCCGTAAAACCTGGAGAAATCGCTAAAATATCACAGAGATGATTCAAAAAAAAATTTTTTTTGAGATTATCTTCGATTTGATACCAATTTAAGAAATAAGCTGCAAAATAATTTCGGTTATATTGGGTGCAAAAGATATGAAAAGTCCGACTGAAAGCATCTGAATAAATTTTTCATAGCTAAAGTAAATTTTTATTTTTTTGCCAAATTGATGTTTCACCGAAATAATTGTGTGAAAAATGTTTGAATTGCCTTTGTAACTTAGGTATGTGATAAATAGATTTAATATTTTACCGTTTTATAGTTTATCCAAAGAATGCGCTGCTATGACACAAATTGTTAAGATGTACTGTTTAAAAGAACATAGTTTTGATTTTTAGTTAGTTTGTTTTAATTCACATGTTAATTACACTATTTAAATTTACACATGTTCTTAAAGGTATTTATTTAAATTTTTATTTTTTTGTGCTAACTATTTATTTTCTTTATTTCTTTTCAAATTTCGCGAATATTTTTGGTAAATTTTTCCAATATTTAAATTTTTAGTTTTTTATGCACTGAATACGTTTACGTACGATTTTTCTCATTTAATGCACCTGTTTACACTGGAAATATCTTCTTTTTTTTGAAGCACGCATTAAATAAATAACAAAAACAAAGTCGATATATTGTTGTCACAACTGATGTTAACGGCTTTAGTTTTTTATTATAAGTTCGAAATTTTCTTTTCTCGTTTAGAAAGAACGCGTCCGGTACCAACCGGCAACAGAATTAGACTGAAATTTGAAAACTCAATTCTCCCAGAAGAATCAAAAAGACCAGCAAAATGTTAACAACACCAAAAAAAAACACACACTTCACACGCATTCAGTGTTAAAATAACATCATTGCGCATCACAACAACAAAAAAAGCAACAACAATAACAACAACAAACAATTCGCCGCATAAAAGTTCAAATGTTGTTTATACCGACCGTGTAGTATTCTTGTTGTAATTGACCTATCACATTGCCCTCACCATAGCAGACCAGTTGAATGCGGCGAATTCGTTATGCTCACGAACTGAATTCTTCGCAGTGTTCTCTAAAACAGCTGTTCCGTATTTACTGTTTTGTTTGGATTTTATTCAAAGTTCTTGTATTGTTTTGAAAGAAAAAAAAGAAGTTTCTCTCTTGCCGCTGTGAAATAAATTTGCTCTCAGCAGCAAAGAAATTTTTCTCTGTGCGGAAGGAAGTGGCGCAAAGCTTTATCACTGCCAGCGTTGACGTGCTCGCGCTGTTGCTGCGCTGTTTAATTTTGCTTGTGCTTTTGCTTCGTAAGTAACGAAGCTTTTCATTCATCGCAACCGAAAAAATGTGTTTGCATTGAGTTGTGGCGCGCTGCACTCAATTTGCACGTGTTTTTATTGTCTAGGTATCCGAATGAATGAATTACAAATGAATGAAATTGAATGAAATATTATGATAATGTATTGATATGTATGTACACACCTACATATGTACTTATAAACAATATAAACCGAAATCGAAAGCTTTTGCTTCCGGGAAACCATGTCGTATGAGTAATGTTTTAGATGCAAAGCGAAAAAATTTGCAGTGTGGTAAAGAATGCACAACGGATGCTTGATTTTAAAGATGCAGAAGTTAAATAAACACAGAGGATTATAATGCTCGTATATATGTATAGAGGAACAATAGAAGCTACAATTTGCCAATCTAGAACTTTAAAGTATTTATGAAAAATTATATGTAAAAATGCATAAATTGAAAATAATTTTTCAATCCAAATGGAAATAGATAACGTACGGCTCACCTGTGCAGCAGCTAATTTATCTTTATCTGCACTACTCAAAAGTTGGGAACCTCCAGTGTATACAACTATTTTGATCTTTTCTTTTAGCTCATAAAATTGTCACAGTTAAATGGATTGTCATCTAAGGACTGCCCCAGAAAAATTTGATACTTTATTTTTCATCAATAAAAAAATACGTAATGAATTTTTTTTAAATACCCTTCATTAAGTTTTGTACAGTTGTTTCGTCGACAGTATCGTACGACCTTCGCCACTTATTTTCGAAATCTTTTAAATTTGTTGCAGTACTTTTACTCTTCCAAAGATCTGATTTTATTAGAGCCCAATATCTCACAATAAGTCGAAGCTCTGGGCAGTTAGGTGGATTCGCATTTTTGGTAATAAAATTCACATTATTGCTATTGTACCATTCTATGGTGGCTCTAGAGTAGTAAGAGGTTGCTAAATCAGGACAAAACATTACAGTACCCTCGTGCTCACGAATAAATAGCAAAAGACGTTTTTCAAGGCATTCATCAATATAAATTTTCGAGTTAATTGTGCCCTTTGTTCCAAAAAAACTGCTTCTTAGACTGCAGATGCATATGGCCTGCCAAACCATATACTACTTGGGAAATTTTGTAATTTTCTTCTCTTTTAATTTCCCCTGTACCTGCCCCTTCTCCGAACAGGTAGCTATACATATATATATTGTCCCAGCCGGGTCGAAAGGGTTAACGTATGTTTCATCGTCCATTATGCAGCAGTCAAATTTAGTCAGTTAACCAACATATAACTTTTGAGCTAGCATTTAAGCCTCTAACTGCTTTTCTTTGGAACGGTCTGGTACTTTTTGAACTCTGTAGGTTTTTAGCTTAAGTTTTTTCTTTAGTCTGTTTATAGAAGATTTTGAGGTTCCTGCTCTGGCAGCCAAATCTCGTTCTGAAGTGTTAAGATTCTGCTGAAAAAGGCGCTTCACCTTTTTCACCAACTGGGTTTTCTACCCTTTTTTCTCGTAATAAGTTGACCCTTTCTAAAATTCGAAATAACCCTTTGCGCAGTGATTTTTGATGCACCTGTTTTTTAGCTATGGCTGAATATTTTAATTCTGGTTTTTGCAGGTAAGTGTACAAAATGAGTTTGCGCTTTTTTCTTTATTGCTAGACATCTTTATCGTTTGAAGTCTGTTTACCAAGTGTTATATATTTTTGTAATTGTCATGTTATATAGAAAAAATAGCACCCATATCTCGACCTGCACGATCATAAGGTAAATCATAATCTTAAGAAATGAAAGTATCAAATTTTTCTGGGGCAGTCCTTACTTATCTGGAGTGCCAATTTAAAATTTACCATGCGTTTTACAATATATTTCACATCGTGAACCGTTTATTTCCGAATAAATACTTTTTCAAAAACACACTAAAAATGACAAACTTCTTATGCTCAAAAATATGAATGTATGGATACCATTTTTTTGACACAAGATTAATAATTTATGTATTTTCAAATAACCGACATAAAAATCAAAAATAAAAAACTATAATTTTTGGATTATGACGATTTAAAAAATTTTAGTTCACAGTGCGATATTTAAAAGTTGGAAGAAGTCTTTAAAATATATTTTGTTTATTTTTTTCTTTTTGTTCTGAGAAAAACCAATGATTTTTGTTCATTAGTTTTTTTTCTTTCCAAAGTAGATACCCAAATTCTCCTCGATTATAAAGATTATATTATTTTAAGATTAAAACCGCTTTTATTAAATATTCTTTATTTTATAAAAGGCTAAAACACGACAACATTTTTTTTATAAAACAATAATTTAAATTGTACTGCTTTCGCGCCGACGTTTCGAGGATTATATGTCCTTTTTTTCAGGGCGTAAAATTTGAATTATTGATTTATTAATAAAATTTAATCGTGTTTTATACTTCTATATAATAAATAAAGACTATATTCTTGAAAAAATTTTGGTAGTTTTTGTTGTATAAACAACACGGCCCGACCCAAAAAAAAAACACATAAGAAAATTAAAAAAATTTTTAAATTAGACGATAAAATAAAATACCCGCACGTTCAACACGTTAGGCTTTTTTTAATTGATTTTTTAAGTTTTTTAATAAAAGAAAATAATGCATTCTTGTGTTAAATCGATGAATTTAACTATATGATCAATACATCTGAAGTTTATCATGTGCTCAGTAAACTCATGATATTACGAGAAATGTTTTCTTATTTGTAGAAAATTTTAACCCTCTACAACCCCTACATGTGGCTTATTTTTACCATTTTCTTAAAATGGTACAAAAATGACACCTAAAACAAGGGAATATTGAGTAAGTACGTACCACAGAAATATTTGCTATGAAATTTCACTGCTAGTTGAACACTAGGAATCAATTCACTGCTTAATTTGTTTGAATTGCTTCATAGGAAATCAATCAATGTAATAATTTTGAGCTGCTTTTCGATTGCCTAGAAGCGCTGATTTGCGTGATAAAGGCTTAAGTTTATTTAAGGAAATTAAATAAAGTTACTTATCAGATTTACATATGTTTGCTTTTGGGCTTTAAAAACAATGTGGGCGTATTTGTGTTTGTATGTTATTTTAAAAGAAAATGTTAAAAACAACAAAGCCATTTATTTTCAACCAAGACTTGGGAAAACAATTGCCATTAGCGCAGCAATGCGTTGACTTCCGTTTCCGTTAAAAAATTGCTGATGGCTTCTTCGAAGTAATTACTTATTCAACTCATGGTTTACTATCTTCCACCAACATTCCACAACCTCACACAGTTTTCGTGCATAGCGCCAACAATGTCAGACATTTTCCACGTATTTTCGGGAAAATATATAATTTTTTTTTAAATTGAATTTCTCTTGTAGCATTTGCATATTTTCTTTGCTGTGGAAGAGTGGCATGCAAACGCAACATCTGTGCGTTGTGCTTCTCTTCATAGTATTTTTTAAGTTGATCAATCTATTATACAGGGTGTTTCTTTTCATCATGATATAATTTCTATGTAGATGGAATGCAGCGTCGTGCATTTGGATGGGTCATCTTTTCAAAAATCTTCAAATAAAATGCGTATTCCTGATATATTCAATATTATTAGCATTCGCTTATTTGGAAAATTTTTTTAATACATATATGTAACTTTCAGCTCTTTTTTTAAACTAAAGTCGGGGAACTAAACTTTAAAAAATAGTTAAACGTAAACATAACAAAAAGCATAAAGTCGCCACTTTGGTTTTTGGCTTTGTCTGTGAGCTTCATTCTATTATGCAGCTCTGTATGACTGCGTATTTGTAGCGTTGTTGTAGCAACTGCAATTCTAGGTCTGTAAGTTGAAAAACAAAATTAATCCTTTCATCTACTAGTGATTAGGGGATAAGGAAGTAGAAAACGGGTCGAGCCTAGTCCGGGAGACCCAGAAATTCGGTTACCTCTACTGGGCGAGACTATAGGTCAATCGTAGTGAGGTTGGTGGGACGGGAAGGACAGTTGAAAAGGTGGGAACTGTCGTGCGGACTACCTGCATGATGGGCAACGATCCGCGGTGCCCTCAATGATCCGGGCTCTGTAGCTCATCAGGATGAGCGAGTAGCTCGAGCGAAGTTGAGTGAGTATGCACCTTGCCTCCCTCGATAGTGATTTTTCACTGTGATGAATTTGTGGAGGGCGGCTATTGAGCACTTTATTTAGTGCCAGTGATTCAAAAGCTGTACTGGCAAGATGTATATGCAGACCATTGAGGGCATCGCGGATAGGCCCAGGATCCCAACACGGTTTTTCTTACTTAATTTGGAGCAGACTTCACTTGCGTGCCTTGAGAATTTGTGTAGGTTATGGAGTGTCACCCCGAGGATTTTCGGATATTTAACGGTTGGTATTCGGTCTCTGTTTATATGGATATTTAGGGACTTATTGACGTCGCTAGTCCATGAGGTGAAGAGCCTTCGGTCATCGAGGAACTGTTTGAGTACAACAAGATACGCATTGATCCTCTGCTCAGCCTTCGAAACTGTTTTGGCTGATGCCACAATAGTGCAAACATCAGCGTATGAGACCAAAGTGAACTTGAACGGAGGGGGAGGTATGGTGGAGAGATAGAAATTGAAAAGCCCATCTTCAGTTTTCGAAATTTAGAGCTAGCACTTCTAAATTCTACGAAAGCCCGTCTATCATGTAATAGGCTGCCTTTTGGTACCGACGGAGAGGGTCGTGTTTTAAAGATCCGCAAGTAGGATGTTAAGATCGACACTATCGAAGGCCTTTGAGATAACGCTTCTCAAAAATATATATTAAGTTTTCTTTCTGTAATTGTCACGCCTTCTTAACTCCGTTGCCAACGTAGGAATAAAGTGGAAAAGTACTCGTATATGAGCCTTTGATGTGGATATAAACAGTTGAAAAAGGTTGCAGAAAGTCAAGTTGTTCTTATAACTGCCATAACATGATTTTTATTTATCCTAGCAAAGAAATTTTTATAAAATTATCTTCTTTGACATCACACTACAGTGTTGCCATAGTAAGAGCAACAATTGACATTGTTGTTTTCATAATTAATAGGAGTAGCTACTTGACAATCGTTTATTTTATCTATTTATTTCAAACGAAAAATATCTGTGTGTATTTTCACAAATATTTTGTCATTTTCTTCCAGTTAACTTTAGTCTAAAAGAATAAAAAGTAAAACTTTGTAGCATATTGAATGAAAAACATTTCGGAATTAAGTGAATTTAGTTACGCCATTCATTGGGAAAATGCTTCAAAAAAAAACCTTTAGTTTGATTGCCTTTAAAGGAAATAATCCACACAATAATGAAATTATGACTTTTCGTGCAATGCAAATCGCATCATAAAGTCGTAAAATAACAATTCCAATTAATAATTTAACAAATTTTATAACCAACTCAAATGTTTAAGCCCTTGGTAATTAACGCAAGATTCGCCAAAAAATTTGACCTAAACTGTAAAATTGTCTCATTAATGTGGCTAGTTAAATGAGCAAATAAAGATGGTAATAAAAAGTACACCTTATCCGAACCCACTATTACTTCAAATGTAATTATTTCATTCTTTAACAAAGAAAAATTACAAGAATTTCTCGTTGATACTTTAATATAGGGGGTTTCAAATTTAATACTCGTAGTTGCTAAATTGTAACCTCTACGCAAAAATACGCAACATTAAATGGTTGTCTTACTTTATCCAGTCAGTCATAAAGTTGCGTAGGCATTTTATTTATTTCTTCATTTTCGGACTGCAGAGACGAGAAAACAGAAAAGCCTTTTTCTTCTATTACTTTCTTCAAATGCCATTTTGGTTGTATGACCTTTTTTTTGGATTACTTATTTAAGGGACAATATCCTCATTTCTTAATAATTTAATCAACATTTTCATCAATGGTAGATTTCAATTTTGTTTACCACTGAACTGTACTTTGGAATTATGAAAATAGCTTTAGGACAGGTAGCTTTCATTACTTTTCATTTATTTATTTGAGAACTTATATACATATGAGTAGATGATTGTTTCATGTTTCGAATTGTCAAATTTGCCTTTTGAATGGTATAACTAGACCTGATGAGATAAACAAACAAAACTAATATCCTATTACATGCTTCAACTTAAAATTATTTGAGTTTAATTGATCTAAACTATATGTGACGGATTCCGTAATGGGAAAAAAATACGTGAATATGAACCCGTTACGGATTCGAAACAGGTCCGTTTGGCACACTAGGAACGTTTTAAACGCCTGAGCTTCTCAAAAATTTTCAAGATAGTAGAAGAAATATAGTAAAAGCAGTAAAGGCCGAAAACATAAATGGAAGGTTATTAGAAAAACACTTTGATATAGATAAGAATATTTCACATGAAAATTTTGTTGATTTACCCATGCGTCAGCCAGACATGAACCTATGTTGGATATCAAAGTGACTTCGACCCAGCTTTAGACTACAGTTTCGAGGGAGTCTCTCAGGAATCAGTTCTTTGTTGTTTTTTAGGCTTACAACGTTACGCATTTTGCTTAGATAAAATACATCCAAAGTTTCTTAAAATCTTTTTTTTTTTGTTTTTGGAACAGATGATGATTTACATTATTAGCTACCAACAATGAAAATACATTGATGGTTGGAGCTTACTGTTCAGTGTTTTTGAGTAAAAAAACAATAAAAACACAAAAAAAAAATCAATCTTTCGAAACGTCACAATATTCTCACTACTTCTGTTCCCGTTGAATTGGAAAAAAGGCTTAAATAGTCTCTGTTCCTAAATATGGTATTGACTTTTGTCCCACAGCCATTTTACCATTTCCGTCTTAAGTTTTTGAATCACTAATTCACAAGCTCCTGAATGATTTTTTACTGAGACACTCCTTACTTAGTGATAGATAATCTGGTTTTCGATCCAAGCAGAGCTGTGTGTCCGCACTGATAGATGTGTCAGAAGAAATTTGAGTCAATGTTGACAGTAACAGATTTACACTTCTCGTTCTGCTTGATCATTCAAAAGCTTTGAATTCGGTTGATGCTCTAAGCTATTTAATTTTCTTCCCCCGCCATTTGTCTCTCGCAATCGGTTAAACTTGGTAGCGCCTTTTCAAATTATTTAGCAGTTCTTAGAGGAGTACCTCAGGGTTCTATCCAGGGCCTCTCTTATTTACAATATACATATGAATAACTTGACGAATACTTTAAGATTATGCAATGTCCAAAAAATAGCTATTTTGGTTTTTGTCTAACTTATTTTTTTATTTCCCTTAGAAGATTTATGCCAACTATCTACTTACATATTTATTCATTTTGCCAATAAAAAAAAAAAACAAATTGCCAAGATTTCGATTTTAAAGAGTTTGTTATTTAACTCAGGAGGCTTAGGACTATTGATTTCAGCAATGAAAAAAGGGTAACCTGCGCCGTCAAATTAAGATAGCTTTATTGGAACACCGTGTCCCGTATTGAAACTGTGAATTGTGCAAAAAAACTTAGTCATCACCTTCAATAGTACAAATAGGTCAAACCATCTAACACGTAACATTACAACTGGTAAAGTTTCCGCCATGCTCTGTAGTTTGTGCGCTACACAATAATTTACCCCCCAAAGAATTAGGCTACTTCTGGCAAAAACATACATATCTTGTGCCCATTCTTCTCTATGGATGTGAAATCTTTGCCAGTTGCGATTGTCCAAGTAAACGTTGCATACAATAATATCGACTGTTACGTTTATGCACTTAAGTGTACTGATCATGTGTCTCACTATGTGAATCAGATTTTTAATTTACCATACGACAAGTTCAAAGAACATTAATAACCCTTCAGAAAATAGATTTTACCCTAGAACCCAATTATTTATTCAATAAATTACGCTTCCATCGATCTAACCGGAATAAAAATCAAATTCATCCTAGACCTACTTGTTTTATATCTGTACCACAGTTTTTTCTTAACGGTATACGTTTTTAGAATTTATTTCCTTACATAATTCAGCATATTAGCAACTTTTATTTGTGACACAATATGCTGTATAGACATTGTTTAATTAGTGCTAGTTTTTAAGATTTCGTCTTGTTAGCACTAAGGATCACTTAATAAACAAATCAAATTACAGTGGGATGAAATTTCGAAAACACGTTTTTCGTGGGTATATTAGTTAGAAAAACAATATGTAGATGATTTTTGGTTCCAGTTATTATTTTTTCAATATACTTTGATAAAAAACAAAAAATTCGATTTATCATTCAACTCATTCATCCCAAAAAATTAAAAATTTTCATTCTTCTTAGCCTCTGTTTTAGAGATTTTTCTCATGAAAATCGTATAGAAAACGCATTTCGCGTGGAAGTACAACATTATCGTAAGAATAACATTTCATTTATCAAAACTAAGGGAAAAATTACGTTTGTTTCATTAAGCACAATTGAATTCCTCATACCCAAATTAGGTAACATCGACTTGTCGCCCATTTGTAAACAAAAAAATTCAAAACAGCACCATAGTTATTGCGCTGGCTTATTTGGTATCGTATAAAGTAATTTTTGCTAAAAATTAATTAGCAAATTATAAATTTTTGCTTCTTCAATTACCAATTATTCTTTATTTATGTTATGTACCTGCGTATAATTAGATAAATGTTTAAATTGCATGAAAATTACTCACGTCTTTGGTGTTCAGCTGACCAAAAACTGTAGTTTTTACGAAAGCAATTTAACAATTATAAGTTGACTCACCATAATTTTCGCTTTATTAGCTTAAAAGATTGCTTATTTGAGACAAATTAGTGATTTGCTATCTATCTATGGCGATGTATTTAGTACTTATAAAAGTTATCAAAAATGTAATAAAATTAAAAATATGAAAATAAATTGTAATTGATTTAGCTTATGAATAAAAAATTAGTTTGTTAACTCATATTTGAGTGATTCTCCAAAAAATGTTGTTGGAATACTTGCAGTTTTTTTTCTTGTGTTCGGCCTAAAGTTTTTTAATGTCATTGGTACAAGTGAGAGTGAACTTTTCTAGCGTGATGTTATTTAGTTGTATTCAAAAGTTTTCGCAGGGTTTTCTGAAATATTAGAGAAAATATCAAATTAATGAGGTAGAAATGAAATATGAATTATTGAAGGCCTTGATTAAAATTCTGTGATTCTGTAGAAAGTGCACATACGTTTAAGATCTTCATATTTGTACTTCCAATTGGAAACATGCAAAGGGAGAAATGGCATCCGAACCGTATCTCCCTCAGTAAATGTTCACTCGAGCTCATATATGCAAAAACAAAGGCAGCCGCTTACATTCTCAAAATAATTTTTTTTAAATACCGAACAACGGCAACTGCAGCTAAAAGAACTATTCGCGACGAAGCCTTCCGCGCAACTAAAATTAATTTTGCCCATATTTGAGAGTTACGAAAGCTGTAAGTAGGGCCGTCTTCCTAAACGTCAGTTGCTTTGTAATGCAACAGCATTTTCATTCACAAAATGTTGCATAATTTTAGGAATTTTTTGACTTAAGTGCAAAGTGAATCAAAAGCAACAACTTTATTACTGTTGCGCTGACTGCTATGCATTGTGAACATATTGCTGTTCGGCGTTATGAAATGCAAGAACGATGCAGCAAAAATGAGCTCCTAAGACTATGCGACATTTTTTTATGCAAATGCTGTTTCAATACAAAGCGACTGACGTTTAGGAAGAAACCCTATGTATTGAAATTGAAGGGGGTGCCATATCTACCGATCTTTCCCTATCCAAAAGTTTAAAAAATACGTTTTTTTTTATGTTTTTGATATTTAATTACAATTGTAAGTAGTCTTTAGCCTTAAAACCTATTACAGAAGATCAACGTGCTTATCTTATCTTTAAGCCGCAATTTAAATTGTATAAAAATTAATATTTTTTTTATTTTTATTTTTTCTCGAAAATATGAGCCGTTTATTTTGAAAGTGGCCTTAGGTTACCGGACATAATCCCAACGGACATAATCCCCATTTCGTAAATGGGGATTATGTCCGAAAATTTTCGGTCATAATCCCCATTTTGGCCATGGGGGTTATGTCCGCAAATTTTTCGGACATAATCCCAATGGGGGTTATGTCCGAAAAATTTAATTAAGATTGAACAAAATTTTTGCAATAATCCATTAAAAAAAATTTATATAGTGTTGGATGTTATGGACTGATCCGCGGCCGAAGGCCGCCGCGAAGCCGGTG
>OX638368.1:159544561-159652190 GCA_951812925.1 Calliopum simillimum
TAAATTTTTTAAATGGATTATTGCAAAAATTTTGTTCAATCTTAATTAAATTTTTCGGACATAACCCCCATTGGGATTATGTCCGAAAAATTTGCGGACATAACCCCCATGGCCAAAATGGGGATTATGACCGAAAAATTTTCGGACATAATCCCCATTTACGAAATGGGGATTATGTCCGTTGGGATTATGTCCGGTAACCTGAAAAATTACTGTGGCTAGCAAACTAGGTGTTGGATATATTAAAGACTGATTCGCGGCCGTTATTTGGACTATGTCCGTTTTTTCCTGGGGATTATGTCCGAAACACTTGCGGACATAATCCCCATTGAAAAAATGGGGATTATGTCCGAATTACTTGCGGACATAATCCCCATATCGTGAATGGGGATTATGTCCGTGGGGATTATGTCACGGCACCGTGGCCTTAGTCCATTAGTAATGTCATAATATGAATTAGCTGGCATTTTGTTCAGAACAAACAAAATTGAGTTCTGTCCTTACAGAAAGTTTACTACATTGTGTGAAATTAATGGCGTTATGTTTAAAAAATAGTATCGGGCAAAAAACCGATTATTGCGGCACATAATGTGAATGACATTACTTTTGCCCCGAAATGGACGGCTCATACCGCAAAATTAAATCTGTTGCTTTGGTGTACATTAGATAGTATCAACCCCCCATACAAAAAAAAAAAGTTCGAATGACCGCCTCAATTTGAAAGCTAATATTGAAAGAATTTTAATTTTTTTATTTATCTTATTTTCTTAGTTATTAATTTTTAATAATTTTGATATAGTGATCTACAAACTTACTGCTAACTCAATGTCGTGACCTAGTCTATAATTATAAGATTTATAATTTGTTGTACTAGGAGAGAATTTTAATTACAAATGAAATGAAATGAAAAAAAAAAAATAAAAAAATGAAATGAAAAAAAAATTTTTTTTCGGCCTCTAAATTCGATGCGGTTTTGTTTTTTCTTATATCCCGCCATTTGTCGTCCGATCAACAAGTATGAAATATCGTGTCTCAACATGGCACCTTAGGGTGGTAGAAAATGAGATTATGAGCACAACTATTCCAAAAAAAAAATCTGAGATGTTGAGGCATTTACAAGGATATACCATTCTTGTTGATCGGACGTCAAATGGCGGAGATATAAGAAAAAAACAAAACCGCATCGAATTTAGAGGCCGAAAAAAAAATGTTTTTTTCATTTCATTTTTTTGTTTTTTTTTTTTTTTTTTTTCATTTCATTTCATTTGTAATTAAAATTCTCTCCTAGTACAACAAATTATAAATCTTATAATTATAGACTAGGTCACGACATTGAGTTAGCAGTAAGTTTGTAGATCACTATATCAAAATTAATAAAAATTAATAACTAAGAAAATAAGATAAATAAATAAAATTTAAATAAAAAACATTAACGACAGTAAAAACAATTCATGTTACAATAAAAGATTCTATAAATTTTACCAAGAAATGGTTTACAACGTTATACACTACTTAGGGCCGGTTTCACAATGTACAGTTAAGATATTTTTAAACTAAAGTATGAACTTTCCATTAAATTATTTGGATTTCAATAAATTCCATTTTTTAACTTATGGTTAAATATATATTGTGAATAAATAACAAATTTCCCCTTAAAATGTTTTCAAAAAATGTAAACATTTCAAATTTTTTCATATGAATTTGAAAAAATATTTGAATTTATTTCAATCTGCCAGTTAAATTTTAACTGAAAAAATTGTGCCAGTTAAAGTTAACTGAACGTTAGAGTTTATTTTCCGTCAGTTAATAAATAACTTCACATTGAGAAAACAATTTTATTCAAACTTACAGTTAAAGTTTCAGTTAAACGTTAACTGGACATTGTGAAAACGGCCCTTAAAGATATAGCAAATTTTAAAATATAAATGTCTAAGGGCCGTTTTCACAATGTTCAGTTTAAAATTTAACTTTCAGATAAATAAAATTTTTGTATGTAATTTTATGTCAAAGTGCCAGTTAAAGGTCCAGTTAAATCTTAACTGAACATTGTGAAATTGGCCCTAAGGAATATTATTGCAAATCGGATAATGAAATGGAACGTTGTTTTTTAAATTGCACAGGGTGATTGTTAGATCTTAAATTTGTGTGACGTGCGTTCCAAAGTCGAACTGTATGTATGAAAAATTGTCTTTCAGAGGTTGCGCATGAATGACGAATCTGTATTAGTGTTTTTGCGCGATTTGATCTTGCAAAAGTTAGCCAATTAAACAAGTATGTAGGTTTCATTGTTAAGATAATTTTATGCATCAATATTAGAGATCGATGTTTAAGGAGATTTTCAAAAGTCATGTTATAGAGCCGTCTAACGTATTGTGAAACATGATCGTAGCGTTTTAGTCCGAAAACATATCTAGTCATATTGTTGAAGGTAATATTTAACTTTTGTTTAGTGAGGTAGTCACTGTTCGCATATACTTCACAGCCATATAAAAGTGTAATTTTAGGAATAGTCGAAGTATCGAAAATCCTTTTACTGATCACAATGCACTTAGATTTTGATGCGTTAAGACATAAACCATTTGAATGGACCCAACTTACTACACTAGATAAACCTTCAATAAGCCTTGCCACACATGCTGCAATAGTTTCACGATTACAACTGACATACAACTGAACATCATCAGCATACATCTGAATGTTACAATTGCTGCTAGCTTTTGGTAAATCATTAATGTTCATAGAAAACAGAAGCGGTCCCAGAATAGAGCACTGAGGAGCTCCTCTGCCAACATGCAAAAATGTTGATGTTAAACCATTGGTGTGTACAGCCTGCGATCTCTGGGACAGATATGATTTTATTAAATTAACAGCAGTAGTCGAAAAGTTGAACAACTTGGCTAATTTAGTCAGCAAAATACAATGGTTAACATTATCAAAAGCTTTAGAGTGGTCTAAGAGTACGAGAAAACAAATTTTATTATCATCAAGGCCAACTCTAATTTCTTCAGTCACATCAATTAAGGCAGTAATGCAACTATGCTTGACTCTGAAGCGTGACTGTCGATCAGTTATTAAACTATTGCTGTGAATAAATTCACTAATTTGACGGTGTAAAACGATTTCAAAAACTTTTGACAGATATGAGAGTATGGCTATAGGACGGTAATCATTACTTTACTTAGGGATCGGTATAATTTTTGCTTTTTTCCATTCATTTGGAAAAAATTACAATTCTTTTAATATTAGCTTTCAAACTGGGGGCGGTCATTCGAACTTTTTATTGTGATACTATCTAGAGTACAAAGAGAGTATCAAAAATTCCAGTATAGGAAAAAAAATTATAAAATTCATTTGACAATCAGACCTGTTCCGAAATACGTGTGATTGCAATTACTTTTCATTTAGGAGGCACTTCGATGTAAACGTTGAGTCGAATGATAAAAATTATAAGAAACTCTTTTGTAGCAAACTACAGGTTCTACAAATAATATTGATTTGCATTAACGAAAAAGTACCGTTTAGGGAATGTTCTTAAAAAGCCACATCGCACATATCCTTCTTTCTTTTACAAGGATAGTAAATCAGAAATGAAAGTTAACATTTATTTTTAATGTCCCATATACACATACATATGTACATACGTTATGTATCTTGTGTATTTCACCAGAGCCAAGTTCTTTTTTCCATAATAAACATACTCACATACATATGTATTCCTTTTTTGTCCTTTATTGGCACATTAAGAAATATAGAAATCAATTTGTAAAAATAAAACCCCTATAAAAAAATCAAGTATTTAATCGGCAACTTGAAAATGATAATTCCATGTAATCCCCGCTTAAGTATCGCAGCAATGCAAATCAAGTTGAAATTATTCAACTTTTTTGTCTATTGAAGAAATGATGCTAAGTAAATAATTGCTAACACCAAAATGAACCAAAAAAAAAAACTTGCAATTAATACATATACAATATATACGCCTGCAGATGCGTCTCATCTGAAAGTCATAAATAACACAATGGCTGATAAATCCAGCCAGGATTCCCATTAAGCAGCTAATAAATAATGCCAAAAGTGTCAAGATTATGTGTTGATAGGATTTGTCTTTAATAAAAAAATTTGTATCGTCGTGTAGGAATCTAAATCTAATGAGAATTAAAAAAGTATCGATTAAAAATTTGTCGTTAGATACTTAGGGCCAGTTTTTCAGTGCAAGTTTTACTCATTATCTGGTTTAAACTACTTAGGTTTAAAATAATTTATACTATTTGTTTTTATCAACTTATTATTCCAAAGTTATTCTTAACCAAAAACGTTGAACTTCTTAATCAAAATTGTTATGCAAAAAAACTTTTGACAAAACGTCAAAATTCATACTAAAATTTTTATAAGGGGTACACACTTACGACCATGTTCATCAGTCAAATAAGGCCGCTGACTGTCACTCAATCACAAACCATTTTGTGGTTGACTGATGGCTGACGAAAAATAGCCACACACGCAAGCAAGAGAATTTCAAGAGGAATTTGAGCAAAACTGACGAACTTGATCGAAAATCTGTATAAACTATAAATTTTATACCAAAATTGTATAAAAACTTTTGGCGTAACGTCAAAACTTCTCATTACAAAATGATGTTACAGAAAAATAACAAAATGTACATTTATGCTTCACGAAAATATGTAATTGAAAATTTTTTATGCAATTTATGAAATTTGTTTCTCTTAAAATTAATAAACACATGCAATTATTGAGAGATATTTTTTTACTATGGAATTTATACTGCGTAAGTATCAATACCATTTTTTAATTCTCATAAAAAAAACATTTTTGTAGCTTCACTGACAGGATATTTAAAGGAATTTGGGCTTGGTGTTAAATATACCATCACTTGATGCTCATGATCGTAGGTGGGCACTACCATACGCGTACTCTCTAGCCTCTACTAAGCGCTCTCGCATATATATGCGTAAATGATGATTTATTCTTATGCTGCCGCAGTCTCAAGAGTGAAACGTTTGGCCCGTATGCTCAAGATCAAGGTCTTCTTCCAATAAGGAGATATATCGGGAAGTAAATTAATAGAAAATTATCGAAAGTCAACTCTCTATCCCTAACGGCCAAATCGTTGCCTTTAGGCGCCCGCTTCGACTTGGCATCACAAAAGTAATAAAAATAAAAAATTGGGCATTTTCCTTGGATGAATTTGGTGTCAAATATTCATGCAAAAGCAACAAAATTAAACACCGTTGCCGTCAGTCTGCTGATGAATGATAAATCGGGTCGGCAGTATTTTTCACAGCTTTAGACTGTTGTCACTCTGCCATTGACTGATTTACTCCTGCTGCCATTTTGTTATGATTTTCACTACTCTCCACTCATTTGGAATTAATTTTTTATTTTTCTTTTTTTTACAATACAAGTTGACGCGCTGAACTCATGATGATGTGACGAATTTTATGCTGCTGCTGATGGTGGCTGCCAATGTTGGCACTTTGGTTGCGCGTCAATGAATTGCTTCAATTGATGATGACAATGATGATGATGATGATGGCGAGGACGCAATTACGTCGCTTCAAATTTTTTGATGGATAGGCGGGGCAAAGAAGGCGTGGTTGTTCGTTCATTGCACTTTGGATGGAAATCAACGATGCGTTCAAAAGATTGCCCACCAAAAAAAAAAAAAAAGGGTGAGTGGGTGAACATTGTTGTTCACACATTATTGCATTTTGAATTTTTGGTGGTTGCTCTTTGTTCCTGCTGCTGGAGTTTTGATGGATGCGATGATGGATGCTGCTGATCTGCATGTGATTAATAGAAATTTAGTTCGCACATTTAATGTAGAGGAAAAACCGAGACGATTAGCTTTGATGAAAAATTCCATGTGATTTTGTGCTATAGAAAATTTAATGGTTTTCTATCGAGCAATGAACTCGTGAAATTCTTTTATACTTCGGAAGCTCAAATTTGATTGGAATTTTTATTTAGCCCAGTTTATTTATTTTTATTTTTTTTTGTTTCATAAGTTTTTTTCATAATAACTTATTCAATCAGTTAATAAAATATCCATCAGAATGTGGAGTGCAATCTAAGTCGCTCAAAACTTTTAGCAGAAAATTGACCAACCAAAATGTTAAATAACACAGTGACTTTACACGTTACATCAGACCTAGCAGATATTGTAGGTTTGGCCGAATACTTTACATGCCTATACTTAAAAACTGTAATGCACCCTCAAAATCTTAAGTTACCCCTAAAAAACTGTTTTTGTTGACTTTGTGTGCTTAAAGGTGTGTAGCTCAATAATTTCTTGGAAAATTTTAAATTTTTTTACCGATTTGGGAAGAAGATTTTATGATCGTTCACAAATATATATATAATATAGCTTAAGTTCAACTGAAAATCGTGGGGTTATTGAGTGACCTAGAATCCAACTTACTATAAACGACTTCAAAATAAGTAATACGGAGAACTATGAGTTGTTCAACCAGCCTAAGCTTCGTTTCAGTTGGCATGAAGTCAGCTGACAAACGTAAACATCTAAGCAACTCAGGCTTATAGCTTTGCTAACCATTTTGAGCTCAGAGTTACCTACAAAGAGAAGAGCAATATTTTCCATAGCAGGTTTCACATGCGAAATTGGAAGTACATATGATTTATTCGTATTCAAGCAAAGATCATTGTTTAGAGCCCAATTGCTTACCCCGCTGACAAATCCTCATTCAATTTATGTGTAAGGTCATCAACTAAGTCAATACGACGTGACATGTACATTTGAATGTCATCAGCAAATGCTTGCATCTTTACATTAATACACACCCCGAAAATGTCATTTATGCACATACTAAAATGTAGAGGCCCCAATACAGAACCTTGCGAAACACCAGCACGACAAAAATTATTTTCAGAGAAAATATTATTAATCTAGACCTTTTGTACCCTATCGTTTAAATAACTACTAATTAGTCGTAGAGAGTTATCACAAAAACTAAAACAAAACTTTAATTTTTTACATAAGATAGAGTGGTTTACGCTATCAAAAGCCCTAGAAAAATCGAGAAGACATAGCAACGACGGCTGATCCAAATCATAAGAACAGCATCATATCAGTAGAGCAGCTATATTTTGACTGGAAACCCGACTGGAAAGGCGATAAGAGGTTATTTTGATTTAAATGTCATATATGAAAAGATAAAATTGATTCAAATACCTTAGACAAGCATAGACAATATGCTTATAGGCTGAAAACCAGATGGGACAGATGCAGATCGATTTTTAGCCACAGGAATAACAACAGCAACTTTCCATAAATTTTAAAAGCAAGAAGTTGTTATGCAATGGTTAATTAAATGAGTGATAGGACTGATCACATATGGCGAAATAAGTTTGATAAACCTGATTGAAATTCCATCAGCCCCAACCGCATAAGACCTGACTTTCATAATGCATTTATAAACCTCATATTTGTTCACTGCAATGAATTCAAATCGGTAAATAAAAGTATACAAGTCGCTCTCATTGGGCTCATAAGTAATATTAATATTGCTTACACCATTAGCTGTAAAAGCATTATTTAATGTATTTGGGTCAACACCATATATACGAAACCTTCTTTTTTGTGAACACGAAGCTTACTCAAGTTTTTCCATAGCTGCCTAGAAGAAAGCGACGCAATCAGTTTTGAACAAAAATACTTCATTTTGGCATTTCTAACAAATGAAGCTGCAGCATTGCGAGCTAACTTATAAGCTTCGCAGTTATCATTAGTAGGTCTCTTTTTCTATTTCACATTTAGTTTATTTCTCAGTTTTAGATTCTGTTTAACTCGATCAGTGTACCATGGACAATAATTGCTTTTAATTTAAAACGTTCGAATAGGACCATATGCAGTTGCAGAATTCTGGTGCAGGATTCGGATTCAGTATCAAAAAATACATCTAGAATTACTATTTCGGTTTTTATTTGTTCGTTTTATCCGTGATATATATTTTGGTAAAGGGCATAGGTAACAGCCGTTAAAAGTTGCTATTCTCTTCAAATCACGCTATATCTTTTTTCCTTTTTCTTTCGATCAGAGATGGCAATTCTTTGGTTTTATACAAAACCAGCATGGACGCATTTATGGTGATCAGAACCCCTTGAGATCACGAAATTTGGTATTTCCTTGCAAAAACGTTTAACGTTCATTTCGTGACTTTGATATGTACACAAGCACAACAAAAATTGTCAGAACAACCCGAAAAAAAAAACGTCCTGAAAACCAAGGATAATATTAAATAAAACCTGTGTTGCCAGATTTCACATAACATAAATAATTATCGTTCTCATGAAAGATATGCGTTGGTTGTGATTAAAAGAAACTAGACACCCATGCACGTAGATTGTCGTGCAGTAACCCTCACCAGTCTGCCACTTATTACAGCTCCTACACACAATACATTCAACACAAAAAAAGTTTTTAATTTTGCAAGAACGCTAGCTATGAAAGTTCATACTTGATGTGGGCGTAGAAAATCAAAAAAATGGTAGACTGATATATGCAAACGGAGAAGTAACTGCTGTTCAACAAAAATTTGCGTACCAAATTTTAAAAGGTGATAAATCGTCCATTCATTAAGACTACACAATAAATCAAAGGGTAGTTAAATTATGTTTTACTTGCAAAAAGTAGTAGCAGTAGTACTAAGTAAGTAGTAAGCAAGTGTCAGCGTAAACTTTTTATATCTAAAATTTTATTCATTGTTTCTTTCGAAATTTTCTTTTACTTTTGTATTAAAAAATAAAACTTTTTCATTTATATCCATACTGCATTCTCCTTTCTACATATCTACCGATCAAAAGTTACTCGCATTTTATTTATTACGCACTTGAGCAAAGAAATCTGCTGAAACTCATTATCGAAGCAAAGATTTACATAAATATTTACCACAAAATGAGATTCGGTCACTTAGACACCCCCTGCGTATTATGGACATTTTTTCATTTTGAAACAAAAAAAAAAAAAAATCCTCACCATTGGAAAATTAGAACAAAAACAGAAAACCTTACACAAACTACAACACACATTCACATACACACACACAAATACATGCATAGATAAATGTTTGTATGTAAATGTGTAACGATTTATTGCAGCTTTAAAATGCAGATAAACTAAGGATGAGCATAAAAACCAAAAACAAATTTACTACAAACGACGGCAACAGCCATTGAGTCAAACAACAATTATTTACCATGAGATTCTCGAGAGGGCATTTGAGGCACATTGGCAATAACTACAACTACAAAGAGATCAAAAACCAACAAAACAAAAGGTTAAGAAGCTTAAAACCCAAAGCGAAAGATGCGAAAATAAAAATAGGAAAAATTTTGTTTCATAAAGTGTTTAAAACAGCATTTAAGCCAAAAAAGATATTCCATTTTATGAAAGCAGAAAATTTTAGTGTGTGAATGTGTGTGTGTTTGTGCTTTTCTGTGTGTCTGCGATTGTCATTGTATGACTGTGACTTTTAATAATACATTTTATGCGTTGTTGTTGACACTTTCTGCACTGAAGAGAAAACTTCTCGAACTTTTCGTTCCGAGAAAAACCAATGAAGCACTTTGGATTCTACTGAAGGCTCATTTTGGTTAAAAAATACATGTTTTTTGGTCATAACTTTTTTCATTACAAAAATTTTGGCGTTTAAAAATTATAAATTTTGTACGGATAACATTCGCGTCCCAAAATTGATGTTTTAAAGTTTTTCGATTATGCGACCGGAAAAACAATTTTTTACACAGAAAAGTGTATTACCCAAAAAAATGCTAAGAATTGTTCAAAAAATATGTGTGAATTTCAACACTTGGTCAAAAAAAAAATATACTAGTAAGGGTGTAACCTTTGGCCAAACATTAAATACCCTATACTGCAGTATTTTTAAAAATTTGCTTAAATGGGAGGTGCCACGCCCTCTTGTCCGAGCACACCCAGTTTTGGCTCAGAGCTTGCATTTATCTCAGTGTCTGAGTGAAATTTGGTTAGATTATCTCATAAAACGTTCGAGTATAGCGTTTTGAATCCTTTGCTTATATGGGAGGTGCCACGACTTCTTGTCCGAATTCGCCCAATTTATTCTCAGAGATTGCGCTGACAATTCGTAGTATTAATTTTTCTTTTGGTTGTATTGTCGCGAAAAATACTCCTGAAGTTGCATTTTGAATATATTTTTTGTATGGGTGGTAGGCGTGTACGTTTTTAATCCCAAGAACTAGCTTTGACGACGGGACAGTGTACCAAATTTCATTGAATCCAGCTCAGTTTTCCCAAAAAATTTTATTTCCACGCACAGACAGCCAGCCAGCCAGACAGATGGACATGGATATATCGACTAAGGAGGTGACGCTGATCAAATATATATATACCTTTTTATATTTCCTATATCTGCCACGCCACCTTCTCTGCGTTACAACCGGAAGGATAAAATGAATATACCCTGTGAAGGGTATCGTAAAAAAAACTCCAAAATAACTGAAAAAACTCACACAAATTCTTTGAAGAATTCTAATTCTAAATTTTTTCCTACACGGAGAAAAATACGCATCATAATTTTTACTCCACTCGGCTAGTCGAAAAATTAAAGTAATCAACACTAAATTTCAAATATAATTTACCTTACGTAAGAACTATTTGATGGTTCCCTAATATCATATTTACAAATTAAATGTAGTTAAATAATAAAGGAATATTTACTACAAATTTCCTACATTTGACTTTATGTAAAGTAATTTATACTTTCAGAAAAAAAATGTATGACCATTTTGAATTTATAATTCTAGTCAAAATAACTTTGTTTTTTTCACGCACAAAAATTAGTGTCATAATTGTTACCTTACTCGAGTAAGACAAATATCATAAGAATATGGAATCATTTTGACTTTTATAATTTTAGTAACAATATCTATTTTTGGACAGACATTTTCTTTATATACAAATTTTTTTGCTTCTATATCACATGCGTAAGCAGCCCGGAGGATATGTATCTGACTATCATACGGAAGGGCCATGGTTCATACCCCAGCGCGCCGGTCAGTAAATTTTTTTTTTTTTTTGTTGTTTGAACTATACAGTAAGGTAAATATCATGCCAAATTTTTCATAAAAATTACTAGGAAGCATACATTCTGAATTGACTAAAACAGTAAGGTGAATCTTACTTCGGTGTGAAGTTGTCACTATTCTGACTTGAACTTCTGGTAGAATTTATGAGAAATAAAGTAGCAAGTACTATTTTTTTTCTCCGTGTAGATGCCTTGGTTTTAAGTAAACCTACCATTTTTCTGATAAACATGAGCTTAACAGTTAAAAACTCAAATTGAAAATTTTTTGAAGAAAATTCCAAAAATTCTGAAAAAATTCACACGTATTCTTTGGACACTTTTTGCTTTACAAACATTTTCGTTAGATGCTTTGCTTATGAGTAAAAAATCTTTTTTTTGACCGCGTAAATGAAAAACGTAAAATAAGTTCAAAAAGGTGTTACTTTTAAGGATTTTAGCTAAAAAACAATTAATTTTTTTATACCTATACACCAAATTAAGACTAAAAATTTGTGACATTACACGACTCATTCCGAACATTTTGACCCATCATGTACTGTTTTTATGGGTCCTTTTGACCACTTTCCAAAAAAAATAAAATAAAACTGGCTTAGGTTAAAGTATTCTACATAAAATTTCACTATATTACCAAAGACAAGAAATGCTTAAAACTTAAGAAAATTAAAAAAATTAAGAATGCATTTTTAGCCACTAAATGATTTTTAAAATGCCATCTGTTGAAATATTATTTATTTTTATCACTTATGCAAAACCTTCTCTGGACTATCTTTCTAAAGAGTCTGCGATAAAAAATTTTTTTCCTAAAAAAAATTTAAAAAAAAAAACAATTCACACTTGTTCCTTGGATGATTCTAAGCATTTTATGCCATGTGCACTTTTTTCGTAAGATGCCTCCCTCTTGAGTAAAAAAGCGTTTCGCCTTTCACGGGGCTGCATCACTATGTTTCAAACGTTATATCATCGAGCCTGCTGGCCCAAAGAAGTCTAAACATGTCTTGTCTTGTTACATAGGTAAAAAGCAGTTGCGTAGAAACGCGTCAATGCCGCGCTGGGCACGAAAAACTTAGACACAGAAACGCGCCAATGCCAACAAAGGGGTTGAAATGCAATGTATCTCCTAAACGGTGCATGGTAGAAAAAAAAAGTCTGTATAAATTTTGTAGGTTTATTTATGCTCTTTACTGTGAAAAAATTTGCGATAGTAAAAAAAAATTATTTGACCCTCAAAAATGCAAAAAAGTGCAAAAAAAATGCATTTGTCGACTTTGGCGCCCTCTAACTTTGTTACAGCAAGTTTTAGACCTATGTTAATGATGACTAAAGTTATAGACAATTTAATTGTCTTCATTTTTTGTTCAATAAAATTTTCTGTGCGGCCTACGGTTTAGCCACAAAATCAAATCAAAAACTTTTTTGAGTTTCTCAAAAACGGGGGGGTGTGGGGACTCGACATTTTGAATTTAAGCTTTTCTAATGGACCACTAACTACTGACAAAAAATCAGAGCGGGGGTCAACGTTCGAACTTTCAGACCCTTTTTGATGCCAGATTGACTGTACTATTACTTTTCCACCAATTTTGCATTTGGAAAACTTTAGTTTATGCATAATTTCGGTTGTGAATAAATTTTGTAAAAAATTTAAAAATTTGCCTGTCTTTTCTTTATTTTTGAAAGAGTTTCAAAATAGTTACTTTTGCACTAATTTAGCACCGTCTATTATTCACAACTATTTCTGAACTAACTCCAGGAATTGGTCCCACATTAAGCACAAAACCAACACAACACAAGGTAACCAACAAGGTAACAAGAGACACAGACGTCCGAAGATATCGTGGCAGCACCATCCGCAGGATTTGCTTTTGGGGGAGGGGGTTTTGATTTTCATATAGACTAATTTTATTGCAATATTTTCAATTCATACATATATAATTTATATGGGAAATTTATCTTTCTGTGAGGGACCCCCGTGTGCACGCACCTGCATCGTGGTAACAATTACTAGAGCCAGAAACATTAAAATTGGAGAAATGTTGGAGAGGATTGAACGCACTAGCATTACCCGTGTTAAAGAATACAAGAAAATTATCTTTTTGTCCAAAATTATTTTCATATTTTTGTTTGGAAATCAAAACCATAACTCTCGGTTAATGGGACATTGAGCACTACTTCCGACTCAACTAATGAAGGACTTAAAGTATCTAAAAATACATTTTTGATGAAGCACATTGCATAATTTAGTTCAAGAAAAAAATTCGGGCAAGTCGAAAATCGAGTTCGAGATTGAATATATAAATATTTTACTTATTGTATTAAAATTGTCAGATTTTTTGCTATTTTGTACGAATATTTTAAAGAAAGTTTTATGTCTAGTAAGTCCACTATGCCTAATCAAGATCATACCAATCACTTAAAGAAGCACCAACATATAACATCGATAGAAAGTCGTTCAATCACACTTTTCACTCAGTGTAATTTACACAATAAAAGGGTTTAAATACCACAAAAGCTACTGGTTTTCAACTTTTTTCTTCTCATCATCTTCTCATTCTTGTTTTGGCTTAATCTTGATTAAGTTGTGGAAATTGTTTTTGTGTCCTTAAGCGTTGCAAAAAGGAAACGAGACACAGACAGTCAGCCACATCAACTAACCATAAACGGTTCACAAAAGCATGACTGTTTAGGGGTCGTATGCGATTCACGATGTACATACCACCCATGCATGGTCAAGATTTCTGGAGGCGAAGTAAATTTATGATTATATTCTTGTGCAAAATGACAAAATGGAAAAGTCGTCTACGGTGTATAGAACGCTTTGTCATTCAGTAGGCGTAAATGAAAGAAGAAGAAAAAATCCAAGCAAAATTTAAAAAATGCTGGCATTTAAGCCAAAACTTTCAGGGTTGACATTTTAAGCCAATTTACTAACAAAAAGGCACACAATCAATTAAAGCGCCCGTATCACATTAATATTCATTTAATTATTTGTTAATTAAATTGCACAGTTATGGTATTGACCTAATAAAAAAAAAACAGCAATGAACAGCGTAGGAAACCGCATTGTACACCACTACATTTCCTTTGAAATGCGCCACGGGAGTTTGTCGACAAATTTTTGTGGCCCAAAAACCGTGGGTTTCTTATTTATATGACTAAAATTGTTAAAGCGCGCCCGTTCATTGGCATGCGTAAAAATAACAACGCTTACCATTACAAGCGATAGCAATTTAAGCAAAAACAACAAGGACAACATTCATATGAACAATGTTTAATTGTTTCATTACATGCCATATATATTGTATAAACCTCAATCTGGCTTTTGGTTGCTACAAAATGTTTTATTAAGCAACAGCAACAGCAGCAGCAACAGCAAAAACGACAGCAGACGTCGTAGAAGTCAATCACTTGCAAATCCTTTTCGTGCGTTATCCTTCGGCGCACTTCAATTTCAATTTAATGCTTTCGTTTTTATTGTTTTCGTTGGTTATTTTTATCAAATAATCACAAATGAAAATCTTGGCTCATATAAAATGTATTTATTGCTTAGAGGCGGCACTGTGCGGAATTATGAAAAAGTAGTAAAAAAGTGTAGTAGATAATGGCAGTAAAAAGCAACAAATTATTGTACAAGAAAAGCAGTAAAATTGTTTGTGAAAAAGTGTTTATTGTTGGTGCAAATCAAATAAATAATGTCTTAAGATCATCAAACTTCAGGAATTTATTTCTGTCCTTGAAAGACAATATATTTTGTTTAATGTGTAATATTCACTTAGATGGCATGAATCAATCCTTGATAGAAAATGGAAATTATGCAGACTGTTTAAAAATTAAATCTGGGAGGTGTGCTGTTATTTGCCAAATATTAGAGGATCATCAAGATCTTCACTCATAGGTGTCAGGAGCGGTATAAAAGTTTCGGTACGATAACGACGGAAGTTGGAGGTGGGAAAAGATAGGTTTTAGGGTCAGAAAACGGAAAATACCGACCCCCAAATCATAGCTGTTCATCTAGACAAATGGTCCTCGATTATTGAAATTTTTCCGATTTATAAGGAAACATCATGTATACATATCACGGCGGTGGAATTGATCGTTCGACCTAAAAGTGCGTGCTCAGTTGAAATTCTTATAGAAAGTTTTTCTTTGTTGTTTGTTTGTTTTGAAAATTGTACTAAAATTTCCATATAAATCAAAAAAATCGTAAAAAATTAAACCAACAAATAACTAGTAAGGGTCTTGTCCGAGTGCGTCTAGTTTTAGCTAGAATTTGCGTTTATAGTCTTTAGTATTTGAGTGAAATTTGGTTGGATTATCTCAAGAAACGTTTTCAGTAAAGCGTTTTGAAGCTTTTGCTTATATAGGAGGTGCCACGCCCCCTTTTCCGATTTCACCCAATTTTTGTTAAAAGCTTTCATTTATAATTTTTTGCGACTGAGTCAAATTTGGTTCTAATATCTCAAAAAATGCTTTCAGTATTGCGTTTTGAAGCTATTGCTTATATAGGAGGTGCCACGCCCTCTTGTTCAAATTCGCTCAGTTTTTTCTCGCACGAGCTAACTTTAACGACGTAGGCAGTGTTCCAAATTCCATTGAATTATCTTGCTCAGTTTTCCCAAAAATTCTATTTCAACACAGCCAGCCACCCAGCCATACAGACGGACATGGCTATATAGACTCAGGAGGTGAAGCTGATCAAGAATATATATACTTTTCTATATCTGCCACGCCTCCTTATCTGCGTTACAAACGGAAGAACAAAGTGAATATACCCTGGGTGTAGGGTATAAAAACCGAAATAGTTATTTTAGATGAATATTTTGATACTGAATCCGAATCCAAAATTGCACTTACTTGTTAAAAGTGCAAAAAACACCTTTTCGCTATTTTTGAAGTTTTGTAAAAAGATATGAGAGTTTCTGTCCATAAATCTTGATTTGGTATTTGAAATAACTAGTTTTGGCCTTCAAAACCCGATTTTTTGTTGATAGTTTAGTCTTAAGACGCTTAAATAAACTTTTCAAAAATCCAACACAAATTTTCAGGGTTGCCACCAGCTCATTTTCGAAAATCTTTTATTATTCTTTCTTTTTCGACTAAATTCAAATTTTTGGTTTCAGAAATGCTCAGATAAACTTTTCTGAAATTGTACAAAAATTTTCAGGGTTGCCAGCCAGTTTTTTTTTCTTGTTAGTTTTGCTTAAACGAAATTTCGGTTCGATTAGTTTTTAACAATTTAAGAGTTGATAAATTTTTAACGATTTATAAATGCTATTATTTTTCGTGTGTAATTACAATGGCGAACGTAAAAAAAATAAAATTTAAAATAAATTTTCGAAAACAGCCATCTGGCAACCCTTAAAATTTATGTTGGAATTTTCTTAAGTTATTTAAGCGCTTTTAAATTTTTTAAATTTATTGCTGAAGCGAAATTTTCAAAATAATGCATATGGCAACCCTGAAAGCTTATGTTCATTTTTTAAAAATGTTTCAGAAGTTAAGGTCATCCTATTCTATACCTTCAAGTAACAAAAAGGCAAACAAAAAATAAGTGAGGACAAAAAAAATTTATGTTTTGGTACATTTTTCGGAGATTTACCCGGCTTCCGGAAATAACGCCATAGGAAATAACGACGTTTTTTCGTAGGTGCGTCAAACAGCCTACTCAACGATTTTGAGAAAAAAAAAAGTTTAGCATTGCGTTTAAGAGGCCCCAACTCATCTACAGGCGGACTTGCCTCTTAGAGGGCCAAAAATTGTTTTGCTGATATTTACAGGCCTCGGAAAATCAATGCGAAAGGTCCTAAGTACCATTACGAGGCAAAAGTAGTGTCATAATATGAATCGGATGACATTTTGTTAAAACTGATTATAATTGTTTTCTGTTTTCACGAAAAATTTATGTAATGGTGTAGAACTGATGGCATTATATTGAAAAAATCCAAAAACATTCTATGCATGACATTACTTTTGCCTCGTAAAGGTACTTAGGACCTTTGGTACGGTCACTCAAAATTCTGCTAGTCTTCGTACAAACCAGATGGTGAAATGATCACACCGCACAAACCATCAACTGAAGTGAGTCTGTCGTCAAGCATTGAACTGGACAACCCCCAAGTGACATTAATGGAAATTTGGTCATCCGAAAACATTGTGGATACGATCACTGGAACAAAAATGCCTAAATCGGCGCAATAGCTGAGAGAATTGAAGCTATCGCCAAGCAGAATATAGGTATTTTCCGGAGCACCGAAAGAAAATCAGGAATTTAAGAGAAATGTCAACTCAAAGATAGCAAAACTGTTGCACAAATAAATACACCGACATCAACGCAAAAAATTAAGGTATAAAAGGAAGGAAGAATATGCTATAAATTAATGCCTTCCAGATGTGAAACAAAACGGAAAATTTTATAAATAGAAAAATGTGGAACCACAATCATAAACATACTAAAATAATGATGGCAATTTTTTAATTTCTTTAACATTTCCTTCTAATCACAATTGATTGCGGTCATAATCAAATTATGGAATGAAAATTGCAGTTGGCACGCAAATGACCAACAATCCAGTAAAATGACTGATAAGCCACTCACGCTTTTCTATTCCCTACACACGAACATACAAACATACATATTAGACTGTTTCAAAAAAAAAAATTATTTTTTTTTTTGAATTTCCACGATTACGCCCAAAAATCTGAGAGAAGGTATCAAAAAACAGAGCTGAGATTTTTTTTAAATTCATTCATTCATTTAGAGGTGGCGCAACGTCGCACAGTGGTATTTTAGCGAAAGAAAGCAATTTATCGACCACTAAATTTCAAAAATGTAATGATGCAGTTTTATAGAGAAATGTTTCACTAACAAGGCGCCATTAATTTTTTTTAAAAAGACCTATTTTTTCATCGAAAAAAATGAGTCAAAGTCACTTAAAGGTTATATGTGTAAAACTGATTAAATTTTTCATGCAAATCTGTGGTGCAATCATATAAATTATTTTTGTTACAGACATTTTGAATGCATTTGGTATTTTTTAATTAATTTAAAGAAAAAATAATTTAGATTGCATAAGTGGCTCAAAAGATATACGCAAATTAAAATGGCTCTTTGAAATGCAGCGTTTGCAATTTTCCTCGAAAAATTGCCAAGTCGGCTCTTTGAATGCAACGTTTGCAATTTTCCTCGAAAAATTGCTAAGTCGGCTACGGCTAGCTACATTCGTCTGCTTACTTACTGTTTAGTCGGGACCAAAATTTTTAGCTTTCGCTAAATATCAAGATACTAAAAATTTAAAGCGATACCTTTTTGAGTACATATACCATACACCTGCAGACGACTTGGCAATAGCAGTCCTGAGGTGCACTTCATTGGTGAGCTGCACCCACGGGGATCGATTATGACGATGACGGCAATGTTGAGTGCCACTTATGGCGTTGATAATGCCTTGGAAATGCCTTTGCAAAGCTCTCTTCGAGAAAAGTGCTGCTAGTGTGCTGATCTCGGGCAACAGTGAACCTGCTTCCGTGTGAAACAAACTATTTTTGCATTTAAGCAAAATTCTCGAAAACGAAAAGAATACAACTTCCTTTTGAATGAAGCTTTACATTTATTTAAAGAAAACTTGATATATTTAGTTAACAAAATGTACAAATTAAAATTTATGGTGTTGTTTGCGGTGTGGTTTAACAGCGAGTGAAGAATTTTCCCAACTTGAACTTTAGACTTCATATTGAAAAAATGTGCTATGCAATTGTCAGCAATCAATATTGAATTCGAGTGAGCGAGACGGCAATACTCTTCAGCGCTAAAAAGCATTCTATATATTTTTGAAGTTTTGATCATCGTCTGTAACGAGTAATCGAGTGGGTGGGTGGTGTTGCCGTTCGTCAATGAATCAAACTATTATTTCCTTTTATAAGGTCCAAGAATATATAAATAAAAATAATACTTGTGTATGGAAATGCATTTATTTTTGACTTATTTTCAGAAAAGAAGACTCAAAACCTAGTGGAAAGAGACTTCTTTATTCCAAATCTTACCAACAAAGATGCGGGTGTTTTTAAAAACTGCGCGGAGTGTACCGTCAAATCTTGCAATAAATATCCAAGTATCTGCTCGAAATTTGGTTTCATTACCTCACTTCAACTGCAAAATTATGTAAATTCTGCTAACGTGGGATACGCTATGCCCTCTTGTTATACGATCGCCTTGTTTATGCTCAGAGCTTGCATTAACTATCCTTAGTGTCTAATAAAATCTAAAAAAACGCTTTCAGTATACCATCTTGAAACTTTTGGTTATATTAGGGGGGACACGCCGTCTCATCCCAGTTCGCCCTTTTTCTGTTGAGAGCTTGTATATTTACAGTTTTTTAGATTATCTCAAAAGCTCTTCCAGTACAACATTTGTTCTTAGTGTCTGAGTGAATTTCGGTTGGATTATCTCAAGAAACTAAATAAAAATATCTCGAAATGAATTTAATTGAATTTCTAAAAATATAATATGACTGAATATATTTTTTTATTTATTTTCCTTTTTGACATTTTTGCCAAGTGATGCATACTTTTTACAAATATTTAAGGGATGTTAAAATGTGAACATTTTTGCTCATGCAAACGAGTTACAGAGTACGATTTTATTTTCGCATCGCATCTGGTTTTCGCATCGCATTGCTTTTCGTATCGCCTTAGATAGTAGCCCCCTGGTTATGATATCTCAAAAATCATACGTGATAGAGCAATTTTAGCTCCGGATTTGATTTCAGTATTTTTTTTTTTTTTTTTGAACCAGTCTACAGAAATATAGCTTTGTTTCGCATAATTGAAGTGTTTTATTACATTCTTTTCAGCTTAACCAATACATGACTCCAACTAGAAAAAACTGAAGTGCCAGCGCCGCAAAAAATTTAATGGCGCTCAAATTCGGTTTCGTCTAGACTTATTGAGTACAAATTAGATTAATTTGGTATCACTAGATAAATATCTTAATTATTTCTAATTAGCTTTAAGCGCCTTTTATAATTTACTATTCCCATTGTATTTTTGTTTTAAAGCGTTTTGTTTTTATGACTTTTTTTTCCACTTTGAGGCCTTGCCACATACTATACAATGTATTAAAAATTTACGATAATTAAAATGCCATTTTATTTTTATTTATTTTTTTAAATTAATTCATACTGCGACTTAACAAAAGCACTTTTTTTTTTTGTAACAAAGCAAATAAAATATTCAAATGCTTTAAAGACTATAAAATGCAACTCAATCCCACATAATTGAACCCAAAACTTTTAACAATTTTTCCAAGGACCAGACATAATCCGGTTGCTGCAGCAATAATGAATAAAGCAAATTTTCTGCTATATTTTTCCTTGCCTCTGGCATATTGTCTTCATTCTCATGAAGGGTTTCTTCACTAGCAAACGAAATCGAAAGTATCTTCAAATCAAAGCATTGAATCTGGTTCATCGAACTCACGTCGTCATATTTTTATGAAGTTTTTTTTTTCTTGACAACTGAAGCAAATAATTTGCTTTAAAAGTATCAAACAGTTTAGAAAAACATTAATATGTACATTAAGATGGGTCTTGATCACATCTAGTAACAACTGATATCTGTTTCTTGATATAATACCTTGTTGTTTAAAAATTTTTTGGGATAAAAAACACTATTTTGTTTATGGAAGTGTTTTTTGTTTGTTTGCAGAAGAGGGCATGTACCAATGATGTACATATGTATGTATTAGAGCGGATCAAATTGTTCGAAACTAAATTTTTTGACCTGGTAACATCCAGTTTCGGATTCTACGTCAAATTTCATGTAAAAAACTCCTAGGGACCATATATGTGCGGTGAATTTCGAGGCGCCTTAAAATCGTTTGAAGTTTTGAGTGTTTTTTTCTACTGCGAGATTTTCTTTGAAAATTTAGATCTTCCGAACGATTTATTGTAGTACAATGATCTTGGTTTCTTTGGAAAGGTGTTGCTGCGTTTTATCAATTTATGGCTAATTTTTTGAAAAACGTCATCGGGTTCTAAAGTTATGACCTTCTGAATGAGATGAATTTATACTAAATGTATTAGAAATCACATCTTCTTCGAATAAAAAATTTTAGCTTTTAAATTTTTTTATAGTCCAGTTCAACTATAGTTTTTTGTCCTCGGTTTTTATATCTATTTATGGTAGAATGAAATCTCCTCATTACGATTCTGGGCTTGTTTTTTTTTTTGTATCATGTCAGGATCCTGAGTTATTCCCTCCCAAATGTAGAGAAAACACTTTTTTGAGACCTACTTGAAGCTAAATAACTAAAACAGCTTAAAGTAAAATTATTTTTTTTCATTTGATACGGATAGCTAAAACTATCACCAAAAGTCCGTACTTTAATCATTTTTACATTTAGTCCTTTCTCTCCAAGTTATAAGCCTTTAATGAAAGGATATCTCTCAATATTATACAGAACCCATTTCCGGACTGAAAAATTTAGAAAGTAAAAATTTTATTATTTTCATCAATAACGTATTTTATTACAAAAATTTTGAGCCCTCGCGGTCCAAGATCGGATGAAAAATGACCACTCTATTTCGGATTTAGTAAATAAACCTACTAAATTACTTGCTTCTAAATTAGCAGAAAAAATATTTCGTTTGTTCATACACTAAATTCAGAATCTGCTTTCATTCAAAAGATCATAACTTTAGAATGGCTAGCCGTATCTTGAAAAGCAGACCTGCGTTGGAAAAGTATTTTTATGCGCTATAAAGTTACAATTTTTTTTTTTCGAAGAAGATGTGATTTTTAATACACTTTGTATGAAGTTCTCAACTGACTTCATTCAAAAGTGTCATAGCTTTGGAATGGCTAGTCGTATCTTGATGAATAGACCCTCTTAAGAAAGGTATTTTTATGCACTATAAAAAAATGTAAAAGCTAAAATTTTTTATTCGAAGAAGATGTGATTTCTAATACATTTAGTATAAATTTTTCATATATCTTCATTCAGAAGGTCATAACTTTAGAACCCGACGACGTTTTTCAAAAAATTAGCCATAAATTGATAAAACGCAGCCAAAGAAGCCAAGATCATTGTACTACAATAAATCGTTCGGAAGATCTAAATTTTCAAAGACAATCTCGCAGTAGAAAAAAACACTCAAAACTTCAAACGATTTTAAGGCGCCTCGAAATTCACCGCACATATATGGTCCCTAGGATAGAAAAGTATATATATTCTTGATCAGCGTCACCTCCTGAGTCGATATAGCCATGTCCGTCTGTCTGGCTGGCTGGCTAGACGGTGGCTGTGTGTGTAAATACATTTTTTGGGAAAACTTAGCAAGATAATTCAATGAAATTTGGTACACTACCTCCGTCGTTACAGCTAGCCCGTGGGATTAAAAATGAGCGAAATCGGTTAACGGACACGCCTACTGCCCATTCAAAAAATGATTTTTTTTATTGTTTTTATATATTTTTTTTGCTTTTTTTTTATTAACATATTTTTTGTTCATTATTATTTTATCTCACTTTTCTATTTTCTTTACTCTTATTTTGTTTAATTGAATTGAAACTGATTACACAATGATTCCTTGTAAGGCTGTAGAAAGGACAACATGTGTTCGAACCCAGCACGGGTGATTTTTTTTTTTATATTTTTACTTTATTTTTTTTTTTTAAATTAAAATTTTTTTATTCAACATTTTTTTATTTCACATTTCTATTTTCCTTTCTCTTTTTCATATACTTTTGTTTAATCCAGTTTTTTTTTTTGTTCAAATTTTATTGAAAGAACGCTTACCGCCGCTTCACAAATAAGCGCTTCAAAAGGTATTTTGTAGTAAGGTTGCGTTAAGTTTAAGAGGGCTAACATCCTCGGATATGCAATGTTAAAAAGAAAGAATAGTTCGTACGTAGCGGAAGCGCTTATTGGTGAAAAAGAATCACTTCAGAAGGGTTTTTGAAGCACTTCTTTTCCCCTTGGGATAGTTCACACACATACCTATGTGTGTATTAAGAGTTGTTGTTGCTGTCGTCTATGCCATCAACTGCATTTTGTTCAATTGACCAAATATTTTGATTTCTTTTGTGTTTGCTACTTCAAGCGATGACTTTATTTTGGATTGTCAGCTTAGATATCTTTTAAGCAAGAGAGTGCCAACAAAAGTTGAAAGTCAAACACCGAATTTGTGTGTGGCACATAGTGACTTAGTTAGCTGGGAGTAAAAACAGTTAATGTCCTCTATAAAAAGTAAAATTCTACTATACTGGAAGTTCAAAATTCTTTCTTTAGCCGTAGTGCAAATTTATTTAGACATTTAAGAACTACATAAATCTCATGCCATTATGGAGGCTTATTCCAATGCCAAGAGCCCTAGGTAACTGACTGGCTTCAATATAACTTATCTCATAAACTTTTGCATGTCATAAATTTAACCATATCTGATAAAAAAAATGTACTTAAATCGTGACCAATTAAAACGTAATTATTCTCATATGCCACTTAATGCCACCACCTTTGGTAGCCAATTTAAGCCGCTTCAACAATGAGTTGAGATAGTTTATTGTTGTTGTATTAATGAAAAGTTTTACCCTCGAAAACAGCAACCTTCTGTTTCAAAAGATGCAGCACAGATTTTTCACAAATATTTTCTTTCGTTTTTTTTTATATTTTTATTTTATGTGTTAAAGTGCTAAATAAACACGTATCTGATGCAGACGGCTTGGAAAAAACACAATTTTGGTGGTGCACAAGCATAATTTGATAAAAATCAACATTAAACCGTACTGTACAGTGCTGTAAGTAAACAATTAAAAGAAAAAAAAAAAACATGAAAAAAAATGTAAAAGTAAATACAACATGCAATACGTACATACATATGTATGTCTGATCCTAAACGTTGTTGATACTTTAATGGCGATGTCCTTTTCTGTTTGTAAAACGTTGAATGATGCTGTTGTACGCGAAAATTGTAGATTCCAGTAACGTAAAAATCACTTAATAATAAAATGCACCATAAAAAAATTTCAAGATTGAACTCTTGTTTTTTTTTTTCCTTCTTACTTCGATTTTTCTTAGCTTGATAAAAATAGCACAAACTTTTTATTTAACCAATAGATGTTGAGCTTTTTTTAGATTTTTCCACTTCGCCTGACAATTGAAACAGTCTGGTAATGAGTTCAAAGCATAGTGGGAAGTTTTAGTGGATTCCTTTTGATAAAAAGCTGGTCTCAATCGAAAATAAGTTTCATGAAAATGTCCAATAAAACAGTTCACGGAATCTTATTCTAGCTATTTCATAGTTTTGAAATCTGTTCCGAATGAAATCCTAGATGATCACTTTTTAAAATGATTTCGAAAATCGGTATATTGGAAAAAACACTATAAGCAAACCATAGCAATACATAAGGCAAGATAGCGGATATCTAACAAATATTCCGGAGTAAAATTCAGTAAAATCCTATGTCGGTCGTATCGACAAAATTTGTTAAAAAGTCTAAATCGCTTTTTACGCCCACATAACAGGTCCTAAAATTCTGAAAAATTCAAGCAAATTCCTTGACAAAAAATAAAACGATGGTTTTTTAATTTAAGCCCCCTATGTCGAGCGAAAAGCGAAAAACTCTAAATTTCACATTCCGCCAAAAATCACGTTTTTTACCGAAAACTTAGCGTTTTTCGTTTTTTACTCTGCATGGGGGGCTTAAATCAAAAAAAAAAAAAAAAACATCGAATTTTGTTCACCTATTGGGAATTTAATTTTATACGTCTAGGAATATATTCCATCTCATTTAGTTACTGAACATTAACAAAAAAAATGTTCTTAAAACCTGGGACATATTAGAGCAAGGGTGTCAGCGTAGAACAAAAGTGAGCCAATTTTGGCTCGACCAACAACATTAATATTTCTGTATAACAATCCCAACAACAACAATATTTCTGTACAACAATCACAGACTACGTCGCACAGTGGCGACATTTGGCATTTCTCGTTGCAAAAATCATAACTTCTGAACCATTTAAGATATTTTAATTCTGTTTTCGGTTATGGATAGAAAATTCTCATAGCTATGGCTATTCTAAATTTCATTTAGATAGCATTGCAGGGTGAAAAGTAATGTTTTGTTGAAATCCGATTTTCTGTAAATTACATACATATCGTTAGGAAAATCCCGGAACGGTCAAATATTTCAGAAATTGGATGTTAAATCTAAAAACAAAAAAACACGTGTCCAATAATTTTTAAAGATCTATTCAACGATATGAATCTTGACCCCCTCTCACCCTCCGACGGGGGAGGGGCGGGGGGAAAAAAACAAAATTTTATATAGAAACCCCCAATTTTTATTGCAGATTCGGATTTTACGTAAAAAAATAAGAAAATTTTGTCCAAAAAATTTTTTCTTATCTTTTGTACTTAAAACTTCGTGAAATTAGCTTTTTCATCCATAGGTTTCGCCATAAAAGTTGCTCTTACACAAAGGGTTGTAAGTAAAACCATACAGTTTTTGGAGCACAAGCTTAGAGATAAACACGAATTAGTTGTGTAGCAAGCCGAGCTTTACAAAAACCGAAAATTTTTTTTAAACTCAACCCAAATTTTAAAAACTACGCTAAAAGTAATGTCTTCAAAAAAAATTCATAAAAAATAAAAGCTATTAAAAAAACTTAGATTTTTGCTAATCAGTTTTATGAGACAAGACCCATAATGCTTTAAGTGAAAGAAAAAATCGCTTTTTTTTTAACTATTTGCCAAAGTATTCAACCTAAATGTGAAGCATTTTTCTCAAAAATTAAACTTTTTCGCTAACTTTAAAATTTACTCACCTTTGAGAGGCTGTAAAAACCAAACCACTTGACCGAATGGGTTAAAATTTTCAAATCCTTTAGCTCCTAATATTTTTCTATCTGATGACAATATCAGATTTGTAAAATGAACCCACTCGAAATTGATTTTTGCAACGCCTTTTCGAAAAATGACGTCATGAGCAACAGGTTTCCTGATGAAAATCATTATAACTCATAAAACTGCAATTTCCCGCAGCTAGAATTTTTATATTGTGTTCAGAATTGTTGAGTTTATTTAGTTTTAGTAGTCCGTAAGATATCTTTTGCGAACATTTTTTTGAAACTCCATTCGAAGTTGAAAAAAAGGGTAAAAATAGTGTTTCAGGAAAGTACAGAAACCTCAGACATTAAAAAAAAAATCATTTAATTTTAGTGTTACTTGATAGTACTAAAACCGCTTATAGCATAATTAGAAAAAAAAATTAACTTTTCTTTCATAAATTGCAGAAAAATTAGAACCACATCTTGAAAAAAAAAAAAAAAAAAATTACTAACTCGAAAAAACCATCGACTTTGACCAGCTCTACAAAGCGAACCATTTTTTCAAATGAATTAAAATTTTACATCCTTAAGCACTGATCATTTGTTTATCGAACTGCATCATTAGATTTGCAAATTTTCACCACACCAAAATTGATTTTTGCAACCACTTTTGAGAAATGTCGCCATTGTGCGTCGCCTCAAAAACAAAAACAAAAACAAAAAACAATATGGGTATTAATGCGTTGATGCGCAGTTGTGAAAATGCAAGTCTTTTACGCACTAACGCCTGAACATTCAATGTGAATATTTCCATCTTGAGAAATTGCAGAAGTAGTGCGAAATTTTCGGCAATGTGTTTGTTGTTTTACAAATGTCAAACTTTCGCAAACCGCACTTCCGCAACGACGCAAGATCATTGCGCATCAACGCATGAATACCCCTACTTTTTGTGTGTGTCCTAGTCCTTAGAAATTTTGAAAATTGTTGAAATATTATTGTTGTTGTAAATTCGAATTTGAAGTTGTTGTAAAAGCGAAAATTTTGCGCCGCATGCGCTTGACTCAGTGATTTGAAAACGCTGACACCCTTGTATTAGAGGATATTATTTTCGGATATGCCCATATGCACATCATTCGCTTACTTTCAATGCAATAGCGGGACTTTTTTGCTTCTTTTTGTTTGCTATGATCTTTCTTACCCCAGTATGCCAAAGGGTTCATATCTACGCTTTTTTATCCGTTACGGATCCGTTACTGATCCGTTTTATTTTTTGGGGAATTTCTCATGCAAACGCATCAGTAACGGATCCGTAACGGATAAAAAAGGGGAGATAAGAACCGTTTGGCACACTGGGAATCGATTAATGTGCATCATAGATTCTGCATTAAAATATTCTGCAAATAAATTAAATTTGTAAGACAAATGTACTACCGAATTAAAGGAAATTTAACAAGGATTCCAAAAAAAAAAAATGATGAAATTGCATGTTGATAGTTCCTTTTTCACACTAAATTCGTGATTAAGATCGTATGCAATGCTTGGAAATTCAAAAAACGGTAGTACTATGTTCCTTCTTCGAATTTACCTGAACAGAGATTATCAATTTCCTACTGTGCGGCATGGAAACGCTACCTGAATGACTGCGAACTCTCTGTGCGCCACACAAATGGCTGCTGCTGAATTTATTAGACGGAAATTGACAGCACGTGGTAAAATTTCTTGATTACAAGCAGACGTCCATTATGATGATGATGACGACGACGCAGGATATGCAGCTGTTGTGTTAGACGAAAAGCTGCAGAAGTTTTTTGTTAACAGATTTCGTTTCGTTTTTCTTTACACAGAGAGTTTCTTGGCAAGTATGTAGTATTTATGCAGAGCAATAGTTTCAACAGCTGGTAAAAGTTGAAATTTACATATAAAGATATTATAAAAATCGTAGCAGGCATTTTCATGGAAAATCTTTTGACTACATCTTTGGAGAAAATGAGGGTCAAACTTAGATTTTTGATGAAATATGTGGATGACCTTTTCGCGATTGGCAGAGATTTTGAATTTAACCGAAACATAAAATTCACGGTAGAGATAGAAGAAATTGAACAATCACGATATTTAGGCACAAAAGTAGTTAGGCACAACAATTGGATAAAGGAAGATTGGTACAAGAAGGACATTGCATCAGGTCGATTAATTAATTATTACTCGCATCATCCACACTCGGAAAAATTATACCTAGTTTGGAAAGTATTTATTTATTTATATATTTATTATATATTTATTTTTATATATATATTTTTTATATATTTATTACAAAATTAAAAGGTAATACAAAAATAAGCAATAGCAGCGATGGCCTTCAGCTGATCCAGTGGAAGGAGGAGTTAAATTAGATAATCTATGTTAGAAAGTTTCAAAAAATTTATAACATCAACTATATTTTTTTCGGAGGGATTTCTGATGAGGAGGAATGGGTCCCTGTCTTGGAATATCAATTGTCTGAGATAATCAAATAAGGGGCAATTAGTAAATATATAGGTATATGTATAGGATACTTGACAAGAACATGGTAAAGCCAAACTAAGGTTCATCAAGAAACTATGCGTAAGTTTTGAATGACCAAGTCGGATTCTCTCAAATTTTATAACATCTGATCTTTTTAATAAGACTGGTTTTAAAAAATCTTTAATTGTTAGTTTACTAGAATTGATGGATTTGTACCAGTTAGAAGATAGGAAGGTATCTATCAATGCATTTCTAATTTGTGTAGAGTAAAAATTGTTGTCTGTTATATTCAAAATTGCTTCTATGGCTGAAAGTGAGTCCGAGCAAATAGCGTAGTTACCGCTATTATTCTTTGCATAATTGACCGCTTCATATAAGGCAATAATTTCTGCAGAAAAGACAGAGCTATATAAAGGTATAGTAGACATTTTGATGACTTCGCTATGGGTGGTAATACTGTAGCTCACTACATTATCTCGCTTTGAACCATCTGTAAAAATAAATGTATGGCTTCTTAATTTATCTTTAATTTCTGAGAAAAAGGAATGATATATTTCAATTGGGGTACTATTTTTCATTAACTTGTGCAAGGAAGTATCGCAAGAGCTCGAATTAAGATTCCAGGGAGGATGAGAAGGACTGGAAAGTATTTGTGGCAAGTTACTAAATATTTGAAAAAAAAACTTATTATTTAAAGCAAATATTTTTACCTCAAGATGATAATATTTACAGCAAACATGTTGTGAGTTTGCTAAGCACCTAATTCATTCATAAAGTAACCATTTAATATTTTTTTCAATACACCCTAATTAAATACAGAACATTCTTTTGCTGGATTGAGTTTCAGCGGAATCCAACGTGATCAATCGTATGATTTCAAATTTTAATCAAAATACACAAACAACATGCTTTTGCTATGGACAACTGAATTGGAGGTGTCTTTGTGAATAGCTGGTTAAGCTAATTAGTGGAACGAAGAATAAAGAAAAGTAATTCAATTCTATTGGAAATTCTTAGTCTGTTCTTTTGTGTTTGAGTAAAAAGGTTTTAGGCAAATAACGGAGAACATCAAGAGGATAAGCCAGGAGTAGCGACGCCGACGCCAGCACGAGAATTATCACCAACATTTTGGTTCCCATACCGGGAATCGAACCCGGGCCTCCCGGGTGAGAGCCGGGTATCCTAACCACTAGACTTGAAAAAATATTTCACCTGAAACAAATAAAAACTATATCACAAATATTTCTGTTAGTTTGACTAAAAATTTTTGAACCATTTCATGAATTGTTGCACCCAAATTTTTTTATAGCCTGCTACAAATCATTATATATTTTAGTGAAAAGTGACATGTACTTGTCAAGAACCATAAACAACTTATTCTTTACAGCAAACCATTATCCTTTGAAAAATACTTGGCAATTATGGGCTCGGGTTAAATTTTTTTATTACGTGTATGGCATACGGCTGAATTTAAAAGTAGTCGGTTCGTTGAACATGTTTAAAATGTGAAAGAAATTTAATTTCGTTAAGTCTGGTAAAGTACTTGAAAGTGCTTATCTTTGCCTTTAAACCGAATTTAAATTATGTTGATATCTTTTTTTTCTTCAAAGATATCCTAACCTAAAAGGACACAAAAGTGCAAAAAACACGATTTGCCAATATTTCGGTCCACGATATCTCTTACTAGCTTGAAGATATAAACATAATTTAAATTAGGTTTTAAAGAAAAAAATTGGCGCTTTTATGTTTTTTAACCAGATTTAACGAATAAATGATATGTTACATAGTTATATAGATTCAAAAAATTGCAAAAAACTATTTTTTTTTTTTTTTGATTTTTAGGTTAGAATATCTCTAAAACCATAGACGATAGAGCAATTCTGGTTGGATTCGCATTTAGCATCGCAAAACACATCGAATGTGACTGTGTTGATTCTTGTTTATTGTAGTTAAATAATTTTTTTTTTTTTATATGGGAAAATGGCCCAATTGGAAAAAGGGGTTATCTCAAAATTTAGTAGAGGAGTCACGAGCAAACATTTTTGTATACATCATTTGAATGATAAGTAAACAGAATCTGGAAAAAAATTTGATGTGCTACGACGTTCGATTTAAAACGGATAAAGGCACGCCGCACAGTGGTCTATAAGAGAGCGCTAACTCCGAAAATTTTTGTATTAAAAGTAATATTTTTTTGAACCAATTTAAAGTTAAATATCTAGATAACATATTTCAAGTACCAGAATACCATTTCTGAGTTTTCGCGTCTTAAACATGATGAATTCAGAAAATGGTAAGTTTTTCAAAAAATCTTTTAAAATATGTGAAAGTTTAAATGTGTGCATCTTTAAAACTAAATGATTTTACCTCTTCAAACTTAAGGTAAATATAATTTGATCTATTTTCTGAAGATTTGCGAACTTAAATGTTAGTTTTTTAATATGAAAAGGATATCCGGATCATCACAAAAAATCTATAATTTCATTTCCCAAATTTACGAATTTTGCACCCTGTGGACTATAACTAAAATGTTTTATAAAGTTGCAAGACTAGATCATTTAAATGTGTAATATGATGTTCTTTGAAGGTTTTGCGCATTAATCTGGCTCCCTTATCACACCCCTTCCTGGACTACGATGAGTTTTTCTTCAGCGACTTTTCTGTATTCTTGCAACGCTCCAGTTTCGTAAAACTAATAACAGCCAATCTGTTTGAGATGAAGCAATAAAATTCGATATCTGAAATAGTATTTGTAGCATTTATTTAATTCTTGAAAATGGGCGTGGTCGGGTCAAGGACACACCCACCTCCCATATAACCAAAAATTTGAAATCGCCATAACCTCGTAAATGTTTGAGGTACAAAAATAATATTAAATATCTGAGATTGTATTGATAGCATTAAGACACTTTGTGAAAATGGACGTCATCGGGTCAAGGACACGCCCACCTCCATTAGAGACCAAAATTGTAGATGAAAGAACAACTGTGTTTTTTTTCTCTTTTTCTGTCATTGCAAAACTATGATGCTAGCTTTTTAAATTGTTAAAACTGTGTTTAATACCATCAAAAGAGTCAATCAATAAATATGGGTTTTTATGCCAATAGTTGATGTTTTTTATCATATTAGTATATGTATGCACATCCGCGCGATTTAAGGCAAAAAACTTTTTTCTATAGGATTTTGATAAGAGGTATCTCATTTTCTTCAGGAACTTACGCTGATGTCAAATTTGAAAGAATTTTTAAGATCCCAACGACAGTTTTTTTTTTAAGTCGGGTAAAGTGATTTTTCAGTACAAAATTTTTGACCATATTTTTTTAAAGACCAAAATTTTGAAAACAGAGGTCTAAGAAAAAAATGTAAACCGCAAACTTTATTCTACAGATTATTCTCTATCATTTGATATTAAGAACATAAAAAAGTAACTGCCGTAGAAAAAGTTATAACCTTTTGAAAATGAGAGTGTTTTTTTGGTAGCTTGCACACTAAAATCTATATATGCCAGGTAGGAAAAAATTTAAATCGAACTGTTGTGAACTAAAAAAAAAGGTGTCAAATTACTCCTGAGCACTTATTAAATAAGACAAAAATGTTTTGAATAAAAGTTCATCGACTACTGTTTGAAAAAGGTCGAAAAACGGTACATTTGTAAAAAAGCACAACAAAACAAAACAAAAATAGTCATTTCCGATGTTTTTATTAGTGGTGAATTTGAATCTGGTCCCAGAACTGCTTTATCACGTATAGTTTTTGAGATATTGTAACCTAAATTATAAAAAACACGATTTTTAAATTTTTTTAACATGGACGAAGGGTTGGAGTCATTGCACTCTAGCTTTGGACAAATTTGCAAGCAGATAAACCGAGGAGATAAACAACAAGTTCTTAAATATGCCGCTAAAAAGTACGCTATTAAAGTTTTGTTATTTGACCTAGAGTATCTAGATTAATTTTGATGTTGTTAATAAATAATTTTAAAAAAATTTTAAAATCGTGTTTTTTATCATTTAGGTTACAATATCTCAAAAACTATACGTGATAAAGCGGTTCTGGGACCAGATTTAAATTCACCACTAATAAAAACATCGAAAATGACTATTTTTGTTTTGTTTTGTTGTGCTTTTTAACAAATGTACCGTTTTTCGACCTTTTTCAAACCTTAGTCGATGAACTTTTTTTCAAAACATTTTTGTCTTATTTAATAAGTGCTCAGGAGTAATTTGACACCTTTTTTTTAGTTCACAACAGTTCGATTTAAATTTTTTCCTACCTGGCATATATAGATTTTAGAGTGCAAACTACCAAAAAAACACTCTCATTTTCAAAAGGTTATAACTTTTTCTACGGCAGTTACATTTTTATGTTCTTAATATCAAATGATAGGGAAAAATCTGTAAAATAAAGTTTGCGGTATACATTTTTTTCTTAGGCCTGTTTTCAAAATTTTGGTCTTTAAAAAAATATGGTCAAAAATTTTGTACTGAAAAATCACTTTACCCGACTTAAAAAAAAAACTGTCGTTGGGATCTTAAAAATTCTTTCAAATTTGACATCAGCGTAAGTTCCTGAAGAAAATGAGATACCTCTCATCAAAATCCTATAGAAAACACATTTCGCGCGGACGTGTGTATGTACTATCATATTATTTGTGTGCCTCCATTTTGGATCCGCCATTTTGTTTATAAAAAAAAAATGATATCGAATTCAAAATCAGCAACTTCAAAAACCCCTTTAGCTACAATTTTGCCGTGATATAATCAATAATTTAGAAAATTGTCCGCCATTTTGTTTAAAAAAGATGATGATACTGAATTCGAAATCAGCGACCTGAACAACCCCCTGAGCCAATATTTTGTTGTGATATAATAAATTTTTAAGAAAATTGTACGACATTTTGGATTCGTCATTTTGATTTTTAAAAAATCGTTTTCAGATTTAGAATCAGCAACCTTCGAAACATAAAAGCTAATATTTTTTTTTATAAAAAATAACCAGGAAAGAGTTATCACCAGCTAGAATAGCATTCCAGACCTCTGTGCGCCGTGTAGCTTGACTAACAGGGTAAAGGCTGTGTCACACCTCGTTTCAGCTTGGTTTTACCTCGATGTCGTCCCACTTCAGATTTTTTTATGCAAATTTGTTCAATGTGGTCCAAATACACATAAGGCAAAAATTGGTTTTGAAAAACACTTCACTTAAAAGGTGTTATGTAGCGTGGCCTTTGAACTGAAAAATTTTTAAGTTTCTAGATAGTGTTAAGACTCTAAAGAATTAAAAAAATATTTCATGAATTAAGTCTACATGGCTACACAGAGCCACTAAATATTGTGTAGCCATATGGCTACAAACGACAGATAGGGTTAAGTATACAAGACGATCTGAAGTCTGTTTTTTCATCTCTATGTACATAAAAGAGCAAGATTAAAAACTTTCACAAAAGTTCAAAAGAAAGTTATTTTCTTTAAACGGATTTATTCATAAAATGAGCAACATTTAAAAAACGTTTGCATACAAATATACTTGCAAGAGCATTAACATAATTCCTGGAAAAGCTGCTGACATTAAATCAACAACAGCATTGCCAGCTTTGAAAACTACAAAACGTTTTGTGCATAAGGACAAAGGCATGTGTGTAGGCATCTTGGAAACTCTGCTGTTATTTTACTTCACCTCTTTCTGAATAAAATTTGTGACAAAAATTTAAGCAGGTGATATATTTGGCCTGGAAAAAATTAAATACCCTACTCTCTACATAGTAACATTTACGAATTTTGAAGTAAATGTTTGCATATCATATTCCAAGTTCTCTCCTTCGCATTTGGCATAACTTTACATTGGGCTTGCACGAGATATATCTGGTACATATTAGACTACATTGATTTAACTAAAACTCTTACAAAAAGTTTTAAATTTTCGTTTGCATGGAAGGTGCTACTACGCCTTCTTGTACGAATTCACCAATGTTTTGTTTAGAACTTGTGTAAAGTGTTTCTTATATATACAAATTATATGTATAAAATATATATAGTTATGTGTATGAATTTTGATTGTTTCGTCGTAAATGATGCTCACAATGCTACATTATAAGTACATAGATTATTTGGTCTTGAATTCTGCTGATAGTCACTAAAATAATTTTTTTTTTTTTTTGTTCATGTATTTCATTTATTTTAAGTTATGCTAGAATTGTCGTATGCCGATGCTAATAAAGAACATGCAGGTATTCGTCAACAAATGGCTAAGACTTATAATCAAAGTTTGGTGGTCATCGCACCATCCAAGTCACATCTTAAATTCAATCATATGCCCAAGCAAATGAGATAAAGCTACGCAAATGTTTCTCCAGAAACCAACCGATGAAGTTTGCCACTAAACCCTTGAGTGCAATCCATAAGTCAAAAATCGTGTGGGAGAAAAAATATGGTCGTTATAACACTACACGGAAACAAAGTTTTGCGTGTGTGTTGGTGCCCACCAACGATCATAAAATGTTCAAATGAAATAAATCATTAGCGGTGCTTTATGCTAAAAAAAATGATACTTTGTCATGCCTTAAAATCATACTTTTGTAGGTTCCAGTGTGAGAAGAATTTTATGGAACTGAAAAGAAAATGTTACAATCTGGCAATATTGTTATCTTCTTTTTCATTAACGAAAAGATTATTTCCAACATTTCCACTGCTAGGGCTTTAGCTGCTTAAATCATGAATTTTCTTATCCTTCAAATCATTCAAGTGGTGTATTAAATGCAGATTTTATTCAAATTTAAAATTCAATTCAAATTTAAATTTATCGATTTTCCCGAAATCACAATATTTTCACCAAACGCTTTCATTTGTTTGTCTACACATTTTGTTACAGCATTTTGTGTGCAAGGACTGTCTGCCATTTCAATTGAATTTCAAGGGGGAAATTTAATTTTACTCTCGTGGCGCCCTTTTTTGGAACATGTGCGTTTAATGTTTTTTTTTTTTTTTTTTCAGATACTTAGGTACCAAATTGGAATGTGACCAAATGTAGTGGTCGATTTTAAGTGGGTAGTAGATATACCGAAATTTATTCTTAAAATTATTGTTGTCAAAATTTTTGAGTTCGAGCACAGAGTCCTTGGAGATGTCTTTGTTTAAATTTAATTTTTTAAATTCTTCACAAAAGTCTTTTAAAACTGTCTTGACCCATTTGAGCGGATCCGGTCCAAATCATAAATTCTTTAAAGAAACGGATAAAGATATCAGGCTTGGCGGATATTTGCTCAAGTCTTGATGAAATGATGTGAGAAAATGCCTTCTCAAAGTAAAATCAAATGCTATTGGTGTCTCTCTGAAGTTTGTTAAGCTTATTCTTAGCCATATTATTAGTCCTCTTACTCATATTATTAACTATTGCTTTACTTCTTCCTCATTCCCTCAATCTTGAAAGGTATCATTAGTTACGCCTGTAGCTAAAAAACCTACTGCTAATCAACCTAATGAATTTAGGCCAATTAGTATATTGTCTTGTTTATCTAAAGTGTGTGAAGCTCTTATGGCTAATCAAATCAATAAGTACTTGAATGTGAACAATCTTTTATCTCCATTTCAGTCTGGTTTTAGAGCTGGACATAGTTGTTCCACTGCTACTGTCAAAATTCTGGATGATATTACATAGATTAGCATATGATAAGGGGCTGATAACCCTTCTTTGTATGCTTGATTTTTCCAAAGCATTTGATAATGGCAACCATTCACTTTTATGTCAGAAATTGAAATAACAGTGCAGTATGTCTCTTAAGAAGCTAATTGACAAACAGGTTCCAAAGGGTCAAGGTTGGCGTAAAGTATTCTCAATACGAAATGACTTATAGTGGCGTGCCGCAAGGATCAGTTCTTGGTCCACTGCTTTTTAGTATATTTGTAAATGATATTTTTACGACTTGTAAATATGTGACTATGCATGCCTATGTAGATGACGTGCAATAATACATGTCAAGTCGAACTGGTTTGTTAGATGACCTCAGTTGTAGACTGAATGAGGATCTGGATGTTATTAATAAATGGGCTGAGGCTAATTGCCTTCTGCTAAATGCAACGAAATCCTTTGTCTTGCCAATTTCAAAAGACGTAATTTTTGCTGATGACATACCAAATTTATTCATAAGAAATAATTGTCTCCAACTAATCACTAAAGGTCTCAGTCTTGGCTTTCAGTCCTCGCTTACTTGTGTTGATCTTATTAACTACTAAGGACTGCGTTCGATAAAACTGTCCCACACATTTTATCCAATAACTTGTTTTCAAATTACTCAATTCAAAATTTTTTTCACAGTAGGCTTTGAATTGAATGTACCAAAACTATGGTTTTCAAATTTTGTCCCTAGTCAGTCATATTTACTTAAAAATGGCAAGTTCAAAGCCTATAATAAAAATTTTTGAAGACCACCCGGGGTAGACTACCAATAGAATATACCAATACCAATAAGTTAATGTGAAATTGGTATCAAAAGTTCTGAAAAAATTTAAGGAAGACTAGGATGTGTTTCGAAAGCTAGGTTCCGCGAAAGAAAAAGCCATTCGTAACCAAAACAAAGAGAAGAACTTTGTCACAATTTTGAAGAGAACCCCAACATTTCATGCAGAAAACTGGCACAGAAGGTAAAGTGTTCCGAGTTTTTAGTTCGCAAGGCCAAAAAGGAGGTTAGTTTGAAGACATTTAAGGTACAAAAAGTTTCTGACAAAAATGCTTGGAAGAACACGAAAGCAAAACACCACGCCATAAAAATAAAAATTAATTTTTTTTCCATTAATTCAAATGCTGCATCATGGACGACAGAACGTATGTCTTAGCCGATTTTACGCTGCTTCCAGGCCAAAAATTTTGCACTGTACACTCGCGGGGGAATGCGGACGAAAAGCTTAAGTCAAAAAAGCAGTCAAAATTTCCTCGTAAGTTCTTGGTTTGGCAAGCAATCTGCAGTTGTGGCAAAAGGAGCAATTCTTTTGTAACCACTGGAACCGAATTCTATGTTAAGGAATGCTTGGAAAAAAAGTTTAAGCCTTTCCTAGGAAAGCATAAAGTTTCCACTTTCTTTTGGCCAGACCTAGCATCTTGTCATTATAGTAAATTGGCCTTGGAGGGGTACTCAAGAAATAATGTGATTTTGGTGCATCGTGAAGCAAATCCTCAAAACTGTCCAGTACTCTGGCCAATTGAAAGATACTGGGCATTGGTCAAAAAGGAGATAAAGGCAATAAAAAAAGTTGCCAGGGATGCTAAAAATTTTCGAGAAAAGTTGTGTTCAGCAGCTAGAAAGTTATCAAATAATCTATATATAAATAGGCAAACGAAATCGGTTAGGTCCCTGTTTCTATACCTAAATCTAAACCGATTTGCTTGATTTTTTTTTTTTGTTGGAAAGGTTGTGAAGAGGAGCAGTGCATAGGACTATATTTTTTTTTAAAATGGGCGGTGCCACGCCCCTAAATGGGAAAAACGCTCTCACAGCTAAACCGCTCCATCGATTTTAACGAAATTTGGTACAGAGATAGGGTTAGCACTAAGAAACGATAATATGACCATTATGTTTTTCAGTGGGCGGTGCCACGCCCCTAAATGGAAAAAATGCTCTCACGGCTAAGCCGCTGCATCGATTTTAACGAAACTTGGTATGGAGGTAGGGTTAGCACTAAGGAACGATAATATGACCATCATGTTTTTCAGTGGGCGGTGCCACGCCTCTAAATGAAAAAAACGGTCTCACAGCTAAACCGCTGCATCGATTTTAACGAAATTTGGTATGGAGATAGGGTTAGCACTAAGGAACGATTATGTGAGCATTATGTTTTTCAGTGGGAGGTGCCACGCCCCTAAATGGAAAAAACGCTCTCACGGCTAAACCGCTGCATCGGTTTCAAATTTGGTATGAAGATAGGATTGGCACTAAGGAACGATAACATGACCATTATGTTTTCAGTGGGAGGTGCCACGCCCCTTAATGGAAAAACGCTCTCACGGCTAAATCGCTGCATCAATTTCAACGAAATTTGGTATGGAAATAGGATTGGCACTAAGGAACGATAACATGACCATCATGTTTTCAGTGGGCAGTGCCACGCCCCTAAATGGAAAAAACACTCTCACGCCAAAAATTCTGCATACGATTTTTATGAAATTTGGTATAGGTATCGAGTTAGCACTATATAGCACGATAACATGATTGATTTTGATGAATTTTGGTATAGAAAGATATCAAAAACTGTTTGCTCTTTAGCAGGAGTTACACGCCTCTACATGGAAAGTACGATATTGCAACTTAACTGTTGCACCGATGCAGATAGCCCGAACCCTAAGGAAGAATATTAAAAGCTTTTTGTGTTTTATCGGCCAAGGAAGGGTATAAAAACTTTTTCCTTTATTTTATGGTCAAATCGAAATGGTCGAATTTCGGCCACAAGGGTACTCTAGTACCATAAAATCCTTAATGGAAGGAGTGTCAGAAAAGTTACAAAAAAATTGTAAAAAAGAAATGTTATTAAAATTCTAGATACGTTATAAAAATTGTAATAAAATGATGGTTCAAGAATAAGTCTAACTTTTAAAATCGGACTACTAGTTCCAGAGATTTTTTGAATTTTGTATGGGACAATTTTATCGAACGCAGTCCTTACACTTTATGTAATCTTAGAATGTCGGCAGAGTTTACTCCTATTGAAATTAAGCGAAAACTTATAGTCCAGCTAGTTGTTCCTTTAATAACATACTCGGAAATTGTATATAGCAAGCTTGATTCTTCTTCACAGTTGAAACTGCAGCTTGCATTCAATCATGCCACACGATATGTATATGGCTTACGCAAATATGATCATGTGTCCGAATATAAAAAAAGGATTCTCGGATGTGACATCATCACGTATCTAAGCTTTAGAAACTGTATTTTTTTATATAAACTAATCCACTCAAAAACGCCATCTTATCTATATGAAAAACTAGAGTTCAGTCATTCACAAAGAACCTATATGCTTATTTTACCTCGATTCAACTACCTATTTTTCATTAACGTTATTAGATTGTGGAATTCATTACCATCTCATGTGAGGTCCATTGATGGAATAAGAAGGTTTAGGCTGTCCATTTTAAATTATTTGTCCCAGAAACATATATAAAAAAAAAGCTTCCAGATCTCTTTTTCCTGCAACTTAGAAATATTATATTTTGTATAGTAATCGCATTTTAATTATTTATAAGCTCTTTTTATTCATATATACATAGACAGTAATGTTAGCATTATTATTTACTTTTCTAAACCATTATTCCTTTGTATTGAAAAAGAATTAAATTCTTGTTATACGAACAATTATTATTAAATAAATTGAAATTGAAATTGATCAGAAAAGTGAAACTGAGCCGATGGATTTGCTCATCAGAGTTTTATAAATTTTGCTCTTATAAGCATATTATACTATAGACTAGTTGTCTATATAAATTAATTTGAGTTTTCCGGCCACAAAACGCTTCCCTAAAATATTAGGGGTTTTTACATGATAATTATCCTTACTAGTTGAATTTCAAAAATTCTTAATAAGAAACTGATTAGATGGCCTTATTAAGGAATACATGATCTGGATCTGATCAAAGTCTAGAACATCTGAGCTAAATTCTGGTCGAGTAAGAACAAAACTATGCAGATCTCCGAAACTGTTTGAGATTTGATAAATGTGCACAGAGCCTACTTACTTAGACGTACTGCATTGCAATTAAATACAAACCTAAAGCTGTAAGTATATGCGTTAAGCATATAGAAAGTTATTGATGGTTCTAACATCAGCTATGAACGTGTTCTTCTCGTTTTTATTGATAAGGTTTGTTATATTTCAAAATTTCGTCTTGAACTGTACTGTGTTAATTCGTTTTACGTTCGATGGTCCGTCACAGCTCGGTTTCAACGAAGACTATAACTTTGTTGTTTATTTTAATTTTTCTTACATTAGTGGTCTGCATAGAGAGAAAATTTTAGTTTGTTCTCAGAAAAAGAGTGAAATTTTATTAGCACTAAAAGAAACCCCAGACAACATCACTGACAACCAAATCGACCACTTTTGCATTAGCAGAAAATAGAGAGGGAGTCTTCTGAACGTACGAGTAAAGAGGGCCGCTGACGTAGGCTCCGACCACCATCTTCTCATCACGGTCATTCAACTAAAACTTGCCGCTATAAAAGGACTTAAGCTTAAGAACGACAATAGCCGCAGATCTTTCATTGAAGAACTTAAAACAGCCCCGATAGATTGTGATGGAAGCATTGAAACATCATGGAGTGCTGCTAAGGCTGCTTTCTTTAACTCCAGTGAAAAAATACTTGGGTTTCGACCCTTAAACAAGAAACACTGGATGAGCGAGGAAACGTGGGGTCTTTTTGAAATAAGAAGAAGCGCGAAAAAACTAAAAGACGACGCTAAAACTAGAGCGCAAAAGAACGTCACCGAAAAGGTCTTTAACTCTCTAAGTAAAGAAGTCAGGTGATCGTGCAGACAAGGTATAACGACCTCGCGAGCGAAACCGAAAGCGCTGCAAATGCTCAAAATCTCAGGAAGCTATACGATATCACCCGCAGATTATCTGGCAGAAAACACAAACAGAGCCTCCCTATCAAAGACAAAAATGGAAATCTCTTAACATCCGCGGATGACCAACTAAAGAAATGGAAAAAGTATTTTTGTGATATACTAAATCCTATGTCCACCACATCCCCACAACCAGAATCACCAACTACAACTGCTGCAGTGACTCGCAGTAGTAGTCGAACAGGGTAAACGAAAAACTTGATTCGGCTATTCGAAAGCAGCAAAAAGGATGCCGGTGAAACCGATCATGCTTGGATCAAATCAAAACCCTCAGAATAATTGTCGAACAATCATGCGAGTGGCGTGCTGCACTTCAACTTGTCTTCGTAGACTATAGCACTGCCTTCGACAGTGTCTCCCGAGAAAACATTTGGATCTTACTGCAACGAAGAGGTATTACCGCAAAGGCCATAAACTTAGTATGTGCGCAATATAAAGGCTTTAAATGCAGTGTGTTACACAACGGGTTGTTGTCACGGACATTCACCACTAATTCAGGCTTACGGCAGGGGTGTCTACTATCACCATCACTCTTCCTTATCGTTCTTAATGATATCCTTTATAAAGCTCTTAATAAGGCCAAAAGGGGTATCCAATGGAACTATACCGAACATCTAGTAGACCTGGTCTACGCTGACGACATCTGCCTCTTATCGTCCAAACATTTAGATATGCAAATCAAAATTGAAGACCTTGTCTTCACAAAAGGCTGGCCTAAAAATCAATGTATCCAAGACAAAAAGCATGAAGTTAAACGCAAAGAGGGATGACATCACGTTTAGAGCTGGCAGTGATGACATCGAAAACGTTGATAGCTTCACGTATTTAGGCAGCATCATCTCCATGGATGGTGGATGATATCAACTTAAGAATAGCAAAAGCGAAAGGCGCGTTTGCGCAACAAATGAAAACGTCTCATATTGGCCCTATGCTCCTCCTAGGAGTTTAAGGAGAATACATACATACAAGAGAAACCCTTGCATTATGAATACGCAAAACAGCGAAGTAAATGTTTTAGGAGCTACTTAATGGGCTAGGATGTTTTATAAAAAATTTCCTTTTAAGATTTCATAATGATTTGAAATAATCTTCGAAACAACCAACCATTATTCACATATGTAGATATGTATGTACTTAAAGCAATTTCAATTTGACCTCTGACATGAGCATGTTACAATTACCCAAACCTCTATATCATTTAGCTAAACGTAATTGCTTAAGCTCTATTCATTATTTATGTGCATATATTTATAAAAATTACAATTTTGTGATAAAACTCCTAGAAAAAGCCTACAACTCCAATTTAAGTCAACCGTTTTGGGTGGAATAATGTTATGCAAAAGCAAAAACGTCATAATATGATGGGTATTATCCCCTTGCTAGCGAGAATGAACGCAAAATTTGGTTTACACTTACAAATATCATTTAAATTCAAAGGAATCATGTAGCCTGTCAGTCGGTTAGAGATAACAAGGACGAAAATAGGACACATAATGAAAACAACTGAGCAACCTCAAAATGCGAACCCTCAAACCAAATGCGAATGCCACATCGTTGACACCATACCCAAGGCAGTTGAGCAACAGCTCAACAGTAAGACATCAACTGGAGCATTAAGAACGCAGCAGGATTTCCACAGAATGCCTTATGAAGTAATTATTATTGTATCTGCCACGGTGCTTGTGGGAGAATTTAAATAAAATTTTGATGTACCTCGGCTTTTTTGGAAATTCTTATTATAGATGTCAATAGAAGTTATTCTATGCAAAAAATAAAATTATAGAGGTGGCGCTTTTTTAAAGATAATCCCTTTTCCAATTGGGGCATTTTCCCATACAAAAAAATAAATTTTTTTTTTTTAACTACATTAAACAAAAATCAAAATAATCACATTCGATGTGTTTTGCGATGTTTCACGCGAATCCGACATCAGAATTGCTCTATCGTGTATAGTTTTTGAGATATTCTAATCTAAAAGCCGAAAAAAGTCGTTTTTTGCCATGTTTTGAAGCTATATAACTATGTAACATATCATTTATTCGTTAAATGTGGTTAAAATACTTAAAAGTCATGATCTTTTCCTTTAAATTCTAATTTAAATTATGTTTATATCTTCATGCTTCTAAGAGATATCGTAGACCGAAATATTGGCTAAACGGGTTTTTTGCACTTTTGTGTCTTTTTAGGTTAGGATATCTTTGACGAAAAAAAAGATATCAACATAATTTAAATTAGGTTTTAAAGGCAAAGATTATGACTTTAAAGTTGTTTACCAGATTTGACGAAACTAAAATTTCTTTCACATTTTAAGCATGTTTAACGAACCGACCATTTCAAAATTCAGCCGTATGCTATACACGTAACAACAACACTCGGGTCGTCAAACGGCTGAATTTAGAAGTAGTCGGTTCGTTGAACATGTATTAAATGTGAAAGACATTTTAATTTCGTTAAGTCTGGTAAACAACTTTAAAGTCCTAATCTTTGCCTTTAAAACCTAATTTAAATTATGTTGATATCTTTTTTTTCGTCAAAGACATCCTAACCTAAAAAGACACAAAAGTGCAAAAAACCCGTTTAGCCAATATTTCGGTCTACGATATCTCTTAGAAGCATGAAGATATAAACATAATTTAAATTAGATTTTAAAGGAAAAGATCATGACTTTCAAGTATTTTAACCACATTTAACGAATAAATAATATGTTATGGCTTTTAGATTAGAATATCTCAAAAACTGTACACGATAGAGCGATTCTGATGTCGGATTCGCGTGAAGCATCGCAAAACACATCGAATGTGATTATTTTGATTTTTGTTTAATGTAGTTAAAAAAAAAAATTTATTTTTTTGTATGGGAAAATGCCCCAATTGGAAAAGGGATTATCTTTACAAAAGCGCCACCTCTATAATTTTATTTTTTGCATAGAATAACTTCTATTGACATCTATAATAAGAATTTACAAAAAAATCCGAGGTACATCAAAATTTTATTTAAATTCTCCCATAAGCACCGTGCTGCAGAAGCAACAATTACAGCAACAGCAACGATGAAAATTATTACACCAAAAAAATAGAAAACAAAACAATGTGGCTTCAATATGGGCTATTCCAGAAAAATGTTCTTTATCCTGATGAGATATTTATCTAAAACTGAATCAGAGTAAAGGTAAATTGTTTCCTTTAATGAATGACATAAAATTAATTGTTTTGTTTTATGTATTTTGGGTTTTATTTAAAAAAGAAAGATTAGTGGTCCATATTTCCCTCCCTTACCCTACTCAAATATATAAAAACCTTTTAAAAACCTTTTCTCTTTCATTTCTAGTTTTTAATGCATTGTACGAATTTTCCGCTACGTCAATCTGGAAATACCCATATGGAAAATTTGGCTTGGAATCAAAAAAACAAAAGCTTAAAATATCAACAGTTTTGGTTAAGATAAGAAGTTCCGTGATTGCAAAAATGTTGTTATATATTTACATACTACCAGACCAGAGAGTGTTTTGGAGGGCCCGGATTTCAGAAGAAAATATTTCTGTCATTAATTCAATTTCAAGTAGTTTTTCCAAAGCTTGCGAAATTATATTAACGTTCAACTAGAGATGAGAAAGGGCCTAAATTTTAAGTTCCGGCTCGGCACGAATACGAAACGAACAGGTCCATAAAGTGAGCCATACAGGTGTGACGAGTTTCGATGTTTTTTAGTTGGGAATTTCGAGCCATTTTCGAGCTGTCTGGGAAATTTTCCATTTTCCGGAAAAGCGGAAAAATTGTTTTGCATAGCTTAGTAAATTTTTTCTGCCAGACGAATCCGCCACAATAGTTAGCGATGAAATCTTATAAAGCAGGAATTTCGAACTAATTTTTAGCTAAAAGCATTTTCCCGATTTTCCCGGAAAATTTAAAATAAACTTCTTTTATGGCTAACTTTTAATTTTTCAGCCAGACGAATCCGCGGGAAGGGCAAGCGATTAAATCTTTTAACGCTGAAATTTTAAACTGACATTGAATGAAGTGTTTTCCGAAAAACCTTAAATTTTCCTGGAAAATCCCCAGAAAATGTTTAAGGGCTTGCTTTATTTTTTCAGCCAGACCAACCTATGAGAATATTTCGCGATCATATCATTTGACACACGAATCTCATCAAAAATGAAAAGTCCTTTCCGGAAAACCCCTAACTATCCCGGAAAATCCCAAAAAAAACTTTTTTATGGCGGTGCCATTACATAATCCCCACGGACATAATCCCCATTTCGTAAACGGGTGTTATATCCGCAAATTATTCGGACCTAATCCCCATTTACAAAACGGGGAATATGTCCGAAAAACTTAAAACTTACTTAAACTATATTACAGACTGATCCGCGAAGCCGGTGTTGGATTTTTGAGAGTTTTACCCCTATGTAAGATTGTTGTGGCTAGCCAACTAGGTGTTAGATATAAATGGGGAATAGTTTGCGAACATAACACCCATTTACGAAACGTGGATTATGTCATGGCACCGCCATAAAAAAAAAAATTTTTTGGGATTTTCGGGGAAAATTTAAGGTTTTCCGAAAAACACTTCATTCAAGGTCAGCTCGAAACTTGCTCGAAATTCCTGCGTTAAAAGATTTCATCGCTAACTCTTCCCGCGGATCCGTCTGGCTCATTTTGTGCACCTGAAACTAACACTTGAGAAAAAGTCCGGACCCGCAACAATATTTTTTTTTAAGGAGAGACAAGAATCTTTCTGGCAAAATGTTTAAAACTGAGCCTTTTGGTTTCAAACAACACTTCAAATCATCACATTTTGTTATCTGAGTAAAAGCAAACCATGTAGGGTTTGAATTCAAGATATTACTCAACTGGAGTTATTATACCAGACGTCACATTTTCATGAATATTCTAAATATTCAAATAATCTGTTTTATTCATTGTAGAATCAAAGCAAACAAAACTACCGACACCGGTGCAGCCATAGAGTCCCATACCATATCCGATCCTCTCTACTTTGCTTAAAGTGCTGAACACATTCGGTGCGAGCTGCGAGTGCGAGAGAAACCCGACCGAGATAGCACGATTTTCTCTATATGTTAGAGTAAGATATAAAATTGAGCTTTTATTAAACGTCATTTATAAAAGCTCTCGCAGTGCGATTGAATTGATTCTATTTTTCTGACGATTTTTAAAAAAGAAGAACAAGACCAAACACAAAAGTTTAAATTTATTATTTTCGACTGAATTTTTTAATTTCAATTTGAAGTTTAAATAATTTTGAAAACAAATACGTTTTTATTTTTCGTTTTTTGTTTTCATTTGTTTTCAATTTTCATAAAAAAAAAACTTACTCGCAACGAGTTGATTGTGTTTTTACGCACGAGAAAAAGCTCAAAAAATCGTTTGAGCAAAAGCTATTTTCTCTCGCACTCGCAGCTCGCACCGAATGTGTTCAGGGCTTAAGAGTATTATATCACATGCTTTGGCCCACCTTAATACATAGATACAAATATTTTATCTCATTGTTGACTACTACTTGTTGCTGACAATGCTCTCACTTGATATTGTAGGTATGGCAATTCATACGGAAGCAGTGTGATAAAATTCAAAAGGCGATGATGATGAGGTTCCTTGCTAATTAAATAAAAGGGTTCAGTAATTAACATTATGATAATTTTAAAGATAAAAAAAATGCTCAATGGAAATAACGTCAATAAAATTAAAAAGCAATCACTATGAGCATTATCTTTGAGCTACTCTTGCAGACGTAGCAAGTATATAAAACTACACCAATTTATGTATTTTTATCTGTTTTTAGGAAAAACTTTTCCGTTATCAAGGTTTTGACATACCAAACATAGTCGTCATCTTCATTATCTAACAAAAAATGAGATAATAATGCCACCACACCAAAAAAGAACACGAAACAATCACACGCTCATGATACATAAAAATCTAAAAAAATTAGGGAGTAAAAGCCTGTTTCCACCGAAGATTTAAAATGGGATTTAAGGCAGTTTCTGGATTTAGCTCTTAATCTGGGCGTTGATCCCATGATTTACCATACAAAAACAAATCTGAGATTTAAGTTAAGTCTGAAATTAATGAAATTTAGTGTTGATTACTTAAATTTTAATACTTCCAGTGGACCCAGTAGAGTCAAATACCGCCTATCATTTAGTGGGACGTCCTAGGGTTAAGCGCAAAAAGATTTTATCACGTCACAACTCTGCCTTGGATGTTTTAAAATTTAGTATGGAAAATGAAAATAGAATTTCCAGGTGATTTATCATTTTTATTGCGTTTATTATGACAACCGGTTATACAATGAGCCCAACTGCGGCCTAAGTTATGATGGAACCTGTCGTCTCCCGTGCTGACCCAACCTATTATGGCAACTTTAATATTTTTCAATTATATGCAGCTTCGGATGAAAACTTTTTTACGACTTTGTTTTTGTAGAATCTCTTAAATATTGACAACGAAGTCATACTTAATCGCAATTCTTGTATATTGGGACTTGTCTTCTGATGTAAATTTTCTTCTGAGTCAAAATTGTATTGCGAATAAATGTCTCTATATTAAGATGCATATCATGTACATTGAAAACAATTTTTTCTTAAGAAATGGGTCATTTTCGAATTTCCAATTGTTTTCCAAAAAATTTACCTATTTTCATACTTAATTGACCTTTTAAAAATCAAACACTTTATTTTATATTTTAAATGTGTGCCTATCTACTCACAAATGAGCTGGATTTTATTAATTATTTATCCGATATAACCTTGCCATACAAAACCATAAATTTAATGAAAAACACAGCATGCGGCACGAAATAATTAAAATATCAAATCATACAAATTATAAGTACTTAGATGAAAGTACACATTTAAAATGATTTTTGATTGCTCTCTCGTAATTTCTTTCCAAGAATGCAAATAAAATCCTGTGGGAAAAGTTCTCTCCGGCTAAAGTTTATTGCAACATTTTCTTTTCTTAACTACTTGCCTCAAGTTTTTAGTAAATTGTACTGAATTCTATTGTTGGTGTTAGGGTAAAGAAAAACTGTTATTAAAAAAATTGTAGTACTTACGGTTGAATATTTTTACAGTTGCTAAAGTACCACTAAATATTCTGCAGGAATCCTTTTATAAATGAAATTGAGTACAGCAGTTAAATTACACATGGACAGTGAAACCTGGATAGCTGGGATCTCCAAGGGACCAAAATTTTTGTCTCAAGTAAAGGGGTTCGCATTTACACAGTTTAAAAGAAACTCAAACGAGTTTGTAAATGACCATCACAGCGTACTTAAGTCAAGGATTCCATGAAACTTTAATAAAAAAAAAAAAAACATTTCTCAGACCGATAAAACGTGCATATACAAATTCAAAATAACAAATTACACATACATAAATATTATTTCCCACTTATAGAGGTTATTCCTTTTTGGTCCCAGTCATTGAGGGAAAAGCTCTTGTTATGGAGGCGAAAATGCACCAAAACTTAAAAATCATATCAAAGCTATAGAAATTTAAGTATCCCAATAATGGAGGTATTTTGAAACAAGTGCTGGGAATTTGAAGTGAATCGCACTAGTAGAGGTTTCCCACTTATCCAAAGTGGTCACTCTGCAGTTCGATTCGGAAATCATTTCTATTCGAACACCAAATAGAATTCATAATACCAAATTTGTTCGGATTGAATTTTGTAAATATATATTTGAAAAGCAGTATACGTATTACTATTTGTTAAATGTCAAAAAACAAATCCGAAAAGGCAGAAATTATGTACGAAAAATGAATTCTAGAGCAACAATTTTTCGAACCCGAACAGATTTATTTTCGAATCGAACTACGGAGTGATTCCCCAGGTATCGCTTAACCAGGTTTCACTGTTAGTAAACTGAGGAAGGACATGGAAAGTTTTGAGGAAAAACTCTAAGTATCAGAAAAAATAAATTACGTATAATAAGGGAGAGTGGGGATAGGTATCTCATGGGGTTACATGAACCACTAGCGATATCTGTTTACTGTCTAGGACTTTTCGTGCAGTTATCATGTGTGTTGTTAACTCTGTCGGTAACCTAACCTCACACGCATTTGTGGTTGCGTCAAATGTTTGTTATCGCATATATCAATAAACAAAGCCTTTACCCGCCCGAAAGTGTTTCAATCGTGTCAATAAGTTATTCCGAAAAAAATTTCTTGTGTTCCACTTGTGGCACTGAAGTCGATAAAATTCCTTGCTATCGTATGTACATGCAAATTCTATCATTTTCACAAATGATTCTGCTACATTGAAATATCTCATGTCACCATAAAATTATTTCCAATTTGCTGATAGCTTGTGGGGATAATGAAAAATTTTTTGTAAGGATATATGAACCACTTTTTAATTTTAATCCACATACATTCTTAGCATTAGACTTTCTTGGAAGTGAATTTACCAACAGAAACATGAACACAGAGGAGGTCGTTGATAAAGATCTTGAAGAAACTTCGATCATAGAAAATGAAATTACACTTCAGGACACTACTGCTGAAAACAATGACTTAATTCAGTATGAGACATCTCCTCACATCAACGTTGATGCTCTTCTTTTGATGTACAGAATGCGTGGGTTTCTGCCAGGAAGATCACCAGAAAACTTACGAGGATTTCCGAAGGCTAAACCACGGAAATCTACAACACAGAGAAGAAAACGAGGAAGGAGTGTCATTGCTACAGACTCACCTCAAAGAAAATTGATAAAGGAAAATCATGATAAAAAAAACTTGTCAAAAACTTCCAGAAAAGAAAGAAAACAAACGAAAACTTCGAATAAATAAAAGATTCGTCATGTTAGATAGATTTCATGCTTCATAAATGTAATGTATTGTTTTACAAGAAATATCTTGCACAAAGAAAAAAATAATCATCTCTTGATATATGAGTACAATCCTTTATACTGCCTTGGACGTTGGTTTAAGTATCCCAATTGGGTGGTTGAAGTATCCCCACGTGTGGGTATATTTGGACAATTTGACATGAAAATTTAAACTGTGAAGAATTTTATGAAAAAGTAACATTTTATTCTTGAATAATATTGGTATATTTAGAATGATGTTTATGCTTTGATGTTGCTCATATGAATATATTCTATCACGAATTAGTAAAAAAATATAACCGTAACCAAAAATTGTGAGCCACCTGTCCCCACTCTCCCCTAACCCATACGCTGTTATTTTATAACTCTTGTTTTTGTTTTCATTTCACATGATGTCGCTGTGTGGTTTTTTTGTATAGGAGGTGCCACACCTACTTTATACAACAATTAGTAAACAAAATATACCTCCATGCAACAAGCTTCACTGCCATAGCTGCTATAGGTGCATAGAAATAGCGTTTAAAGCGTTTATTACAATATTGATATTTTTCTCTTAACATTAATACCGTAGGAGTAATATTCTTCCATCTTATTAGAACCGATCCCACTATCACCAAATAACCATATCTTTAAAGAAACTGGTAAGGGTGTTTCCTTTGACCTGGTCAAAAAATAAATACCCTACACCATCCTTTGCTGAAATTGGAAGTTCCACGCTCGCTTGTCCGAATTCACAAAACTCTAGCTCTGAGCTTGCGCCAACTGTGCATTGCTGCAATACCTCAAATAATGCTTCCAATATAGCATTTTAAAAACGGTGGGTGTATGTTAGGTGCACACTCTATTGTTTAAATCAAACAAGTTTCTAATGAGTTCCAAATGACAAATTTGTCTTAAAATCAAAAAAACAAAAACTTTAAATTCATTTTTCTCGAAAACTTCTCTTCACACATAAGGTATCACGAAGTGCCTTAACCCGTTTTAAATCGAACGTCGTACCACATCAAATTATTTTCCATATTCTGTTTACATATCATTCAAATGAGACATACAAAATTTTCGCTCGTGACACTTCTTTTCGCTCGTGACACTTCGACAAAATTTCGAGATAACCCCTTTTCTAGTTGAGCCATTTTCCCCCATATCGTCGGGTTAAAACTACAACTAGACATCTACATTTTTCATGTTTTGAGAAAAAAGCGTTTTAAGTTTTTTGAAATTCGTTTTTTGTATGGGATTTTGCAGTTTTTTGCTTCTTATTCTTTACATCAAATTGGATGTAGACTACATTTAAAAAAACTGACTAGACTGGAGCATAGATCCGTTTTTTCTGCATGTTTCTGTTTACTTAACTCAAAACATCAATATATGTAGATGTCCAGTTGTAGTTTTAACCCGACGATATAAAAAAAAAATTTATTTTTTTTTAACTACAATAAACAAAAATCAAAATAATCGCATTCGATGTGTTTTGGGAATCTGACCATAGAATTGCTCTATCATTTATTCGTTAAATCTGGCTGAAGTACTTGAAAGCCCCAATCGTTTTCTTTAAAACCCAATTTCAAATATGTCGATATCTTCATGTTTCTAGAAAAAATCATGGACTGAAATATTGAAAAAACGGATTTTTAGCACTTTTTTGTCTTTTTACGAAAGGATATCTCTGACGAAAAAAAAGATATCAACATAAATTAAGTTAGGTCTTTAAGGCATAGATTAGGACTTTCAAGTAAAATACTTTACCAGATTTAACGAATAAATGATATGTTAAATAGTTATATAGCTTCAAAAAATGGCGATAAACAATTTTTTTTGGTTTTTAGCTTAGGATATCTCAAAAACTATACATGATAGAGGATATGTTTATTCACTAAATCTAGAATAGAGGTGTCATTTTTCATCCGATCTTGGTCCGCATTGCCATTTAATTTTTGTTATAAAATATATTGTTGGGAAAAGTAATAAAACTTGACCTTTTTTATTTTTCGAACCAGAAAATGTCAGCGGAGTTAAAGAAAGATTTTAAAAATTATCGAAATTTGCGTGAAATTTGAACTTTGATTCATATAGATTGGATATTTTTGATTCGATCTCAACAACTGACAAAATTTAATATTGCGGCTATGATATCAATTTTAGTTTAGGCTAGATCCTAGCATAAAGCACACGCAAATAAAGTTTTGATTCACTGCTAAATCGATTTTACCACACTGAAGGCCGAATAAATAAAGGTGGGCGCTCAAAAACTTGCAGCACATTTCTTTTTCAGTTACTGTGGTGTTGACGAAAAAATCATTATCGAGAGTTGGTTATTTAAGTAGATATGCTGGTATATCACATTACCCGCCTATATCACATTAGCCGAAGCTACTCTAGTGGCAATCAGATCACATTTTTGCTGTAAACTAGTGTCATTTTCTTCACAAATCAAGTGCTAACCAAGCAGCAAGTGTTCCAAAAATTAAGTGCAAATATAAAAGGTGATCCAATACGAGGTCCATTTTCCAACTGGGTGGTTTTGACAGCTGTTATGTGTTAAAAGGCTTGTCCATATGACGCTTGCGTTCAGTATTCAATACGACTCAATCATGAATAGACTTTCTCTTGAACAACGTTTATTAATTGTGGAAACTTACTACCAAAATCAGTCATCAGTTAGGGAATATTATAGAGTTCTTCAACATTATTATAGTTGTTATGAGCGTCCAACTGAGTGCACTATTCTTAACACCATCACCAGATTTCGAAGAAATTTTACCTTATTGAACATTCATCATTCAACCAGAGTGCATAGACCTCGAAATTTAGAGAATATTGCTGCAGTAGCAGAAAGTATTCATGAAAACCGTGAACAATCTACTAGTGATCTTAGTCTGAAGGCCTATAAAATACAGCTCGTACAAGAATTGAAACCGGCTGATCTTGGTGTACGTTTTAATTTCGGTTTATGGGCCCTACAGTAACTTTGAATTGATTAATTATTTTATCGAAAAACTGTGTTTAATGACGAAGCTCATTTCTGGTTAAACGGCTACATTAACAAGAAAAATTGAAGTATTTGGGGCGATGAACAACCAGAAGCAATCCAAGATCTTCCAATGTATCCCGATAAATGAACTGTTTAGTGTGCTTTACGGGCAGGAGGCATTATCGGACCGTATTTCTCCAAAAATGCGAATGGAGCAATGATCAATGAATTTTCGTTGCCAAAAATTCAGAATATTAGTGTAGCCGACCTCTGGTTTCAACAGGATGGCACAACATGCCATACAGCTGCAGAGACAATCGCTTTATTGAAGGAAACAATCGATGAAAACATCATCTCAAGAAATGCTCCTGTTAATTGTCCACCAAGATCATGTGATTTGACGCCATTGGATTACATTCTTTGAGGATATGATAAATCACTTGGTTATGTCGACAAACCCGTAACTATTGACCTTTTGGAAACCAACATAACTCGTGTTATTCAAGGAATACTGTCTGATATGCTCTCAAGAGTTGTCGAAAATTGGACCAATAGAATGAACCATTTAAGAGCTAGTCGGTGCCCATCATGTAGTGGAAGTCCGCACGACAGTTCCCACCTTTTCAACTGTTCGTCCCGTCCCACCAACCTCTCTACGATTGACCTATGGTCCCGCCCAGTAGAGGTAGCCCAATTTCTGGGCCTCCCGGACTAGGCCCGATATGTTTTCAATTTCCTACATTCCCAAATTACTAGTAGGTGAAAGGATTAATTTTGTTTTCAATTTACAGCCCTGGAGTTGGAGTTGCTACAACAACAACAGCAACAACAACATTTAAGAGCTAGTCGTGGGTAATATTTAAACAAAATAATTTTTAAACATTAAGTTGTAGGAACCGTACTATCATTCCAAATAAAGATTTGTATCAATACATTGATATTTATGTATTTTATTTAGAAAACAAAGCAGGAAGCTCTTATTGGATCACCCGTTAGTTAAATACTCACAATCTAAAAAAAATAAGTCTTTTGCAAAAAATAAAATTTAAAAATATTCTACGTAAAACTTCACTTGTGGTCATCACAGGCAAAAAATACTTAAAACTTAGGAATAATGCGTAAGAAAGTAGTAAAAGTATTTGCAACTTTTACAATTACCACCAGAAGAGCGTTCAAGATTTTTACGCTTCCAAAACTTAATTTCAAAGTGGTTCCGAAGATTCCAGACAGGTAATTTTTCTGTGGAGGACGAACCTCGAGAAGGCCGCCCAAAACCTTCGACTGATTATGCCAGTGTAGCGCCGGTGAAGTCTAAAATTGACGAAGATCCAAGATTGACTGAGGAAATTATTGCTGAGGAACTGGGCTTGAATGCCATAGCTGTATCGCGAATATTACAAAATAATCTTGGATACACGAAGAAATCTGCACGATGGGTTCCTAGAATTTTAAGTGATGCTCAAAAGAGGCACGTATGCGTTTTACTAAGTATTTTCTTGAAAAAATCAAAAACGGAGAGTCTAACACTTTCAAGAAAATTTTTACAGGTTATAAAGCATGGTTTTACAAGCACGACTCTGAAACCAAACAACGGTCCATTGTATGGAGCCCAGAAGGTGCAAGTCCACCTGTTAAAGCAAAGCTACAAAAGTCAGCAACAAAAGTAATGATGTTTATCCGGAAAACGCCAAAAACAGGAGCTACGCCGCACAATGGGAGGATTTGTATGGAACGGCGGTCATATATAGTAATAATATAGCTAAGCTATTGAAATTTGGTGCAGATATTTTTTACATTAAAATAATAAAATTCTGTAAATACGAACAAAATCCGCCAAAGGACACGCCTACCTCCCATACAAAGTTAGGGCGTGGTCGGAATTTTTTTTCAAAATGGGCATCAATTTCCAATAACTTGACCCCGCCGATTTCAAAAATGTTAAAAATTCTGAGCTATCTTTTATAGTTTTCAAGTTATGCGAAATAAACGAAAATCTACTTTATAAAAACTAGATTTTGTTTGTTTGTGTATTTGTCTCTTATTGACTCGAAAACTATCAAACCGTTTTTAAAAAAGTTGTTACATTGTGTTAGTACAAAAAAGGGCTAAGTTATATGCTAAAAAAATGGGCTATGCCACGCCCTCCAAAAAATCAACTAATCATATCTCCGAATCCCTTTGACGCAGATAAACGAGATTTGGTAAATATGTAAAAATCATCAGAACAAATAATGTTCAGTGGAAAAAAGGGCAGTGCCACGCCCTCAAAAAAAAAAAATCATTATTCCTCTGACAATATTTGCCGCACTTAGATATGATTGGGTACATAAGCTAAAACAATTAGAACAAATAGTTCTCACTAGAAAAGTGGGCGGTGCCACGCCCCTCTGAATCCTGATTCATCATATCTCAGAAACTGCTTGACGTAGATAGACAAAATCTGGTAAATTTGCAAAGGGCATTTGGAAAAACCATTTTCAATGAAAAAATGGGCAGTGCCACGCCCTACGAAAATAAAATTTTTCATATGATTAACGCTACTTGGCGCAAATTATAAGAATTGGTAAAATGATTCGCTATGGTATGTCCAAGTAAAGAGAGGGCAATTTCCAAGGGGCTGAAAAGGGGTGAATATACCCCCTACCTACTACCCTTTCGTTAAAAAAAGCATTTTCCGAATTTAAGCAGACTGTAAGCTTGAAATCGATAAATCTATTGTAAAACGTTGAAGAATATAAAGAAATAAAAATAATTTTTTTTCTCAAAAACTGCAACAGGAAAAAATTCATAGAAAAAAAAGTTCTCAAAAAAGGCAGTAGGGACTTTGCATATTGATTGAGCATACTTGGCCACATATTATATTGGAAAATAATGAAAATCCGAAAATGTATTTTTTTTTTTTTTAATGTCAAAGTTTGTACAATTTATCGATTTTGGCTTTTTGAGATTAAATTTTCGAAAAATCACCATAATTCACCAATTGTATATAAAAACTCAATCAAATGTTTTTTTAAAAGCTAAATGCTTGTACTTTTTGACAAAATGCTATCTTGATATATTTCAATGCAAATTAATTAAAAATAGCGTTCCAAAAAAGTCAATTTATTTTGTCCCGTCAAAAACCACAATATGAAAAAGCTCATAAAAAAAAAATTTCTCAAAAAAGGCAGCAGGGATTTTGCATTTCGATTAAGCATACTTGGCCACATATTATATTGAAAAATAATGAAAATCAGAAAATGTATTTTTTTGTTTTTTGATGTCAAAGTTTGCAATTTTTCCATTTTTACCATTTTTTCGTTAATGTTTGAAATATCACTATAATTCGAATAAAATCGGCACAAGAAAAAAAAAATATTTTTAACAAAATAAAAACAATATTCTTTCTAACGATATGCTACATTAGTGGATCCGGCTTAAAACAAATTGACTAGAGCGTTTATCCAACAGTTTCTAATTTTAAAATTTCTGTAGAGCATTTTTGCTGTTTAAAGTCCAACTTTGGGCCCACAGAGTTGCTAAACCAAAACAAAATTTTAAGCTTTTATAGTTTTTTTTTCCGTCCCTAAGTATTATCTGACGATTGGCGTAAAATTTTTTTAAATCCATAGCACTTTCAAATTTTACCTATTTATGGCCACAATCTCCCATTGTGCGCCGCTACTTTCTACATCACGATAATGCGCCAGCGCACACTGCTGAAAAAACGACAGATTTTGTTGTTTGTTCGTCCAACACTTTATTCCCCAGATCTAGCACTTTGTGACTTCTGCTTGTTTCCAAAAATAAATAAAAAATTGAGAGGGAGAGTCCTCAACAGCAATGACGAGATAATAAATGCGGTTAATGATGAAATTGTAAAACTACAAAAAGACTGTTTTTCAGGATGGATTTATCGACTTCAAAAATGTATCATATTTTATCCAGTTTTTTCAATTCTACTAAGCAAACTTTTTTAAGCCCCTCGTACATACACTCCAACGATTTTTTATATGGTAAGATTACATCGAATGACTCACGCCTATTCCCACTTTTGTTCAATGGGTATTCGAAAGAATTCTGAATTCATAGTGGTTTTGGTGAATTCGTTTGTGTGCCTTATCATTTGTCTACATACCTCAACACTAGAAATGAAAACACAAAGGTCTTATGTAAATTTGAAAAAAGTACTTCCGTATATTCCGCAAACAGCATTGACAAAAATAATAAGAATAACAATGTACATAAATGATTTTGATGGTCCTTATGTCAATATAATTTTTGAAATATCAAATACACAAATGCAATTTTATTTTCGGTTTTCCACAAACTTAGAAATGTATCATTTTTAATTTCATACTTCGGTTAACCACCACTAAAAGGCTTAATTTTTCCATTGTTTTTACATAAGCACGGATATCTATCGCTCACCTCAGGTTCTCCCCAATATGCACATTGGGAAGCGGGTTTACCAAATTTGTATATTTTATAATTGATTATACTGGCAATGTCGTAGTCACAAGTCAATAGATGTAGAAAAAGTTTACCTTGTGTGCATAAACTATATGCACAACCAACACGTGAGTTATAATCACATACCAATTGTGTGAAATGACCAACCATCACATCTTTGTTAATTCTGTAAATATATAAAAACTAATTAATAATATTACAGTGCAGTAAACTGAATTTGAGCTAAATAACTTTTTTACAAAATTCAGTGTCGCTGATTCTGGCAAATCTGGCAACAATTTTTTCTTGTCACGTCTGAGATCCGAATTATACTTTATTTAACATGTAACCGCTACTTTCAGACACATTGCGTATATCGAGGAAGTAGTATAGTTCAATTTTGTCAGCGACATTCGATAGTCCTGATGATCCTCTGTAAACCATACCCCTAATTTTTTCAATTGCATCATTACTTCATCGCTGAGGTATCATCCATTGAAGTAAAGGTATACTCCTTTACATAGATTTGCGATAACTTTACTTCAACGGATGATAACTCGGAAAGTAATGATCCAAGTGGGAAAGTTAGAGTTATGTTTTAAAAGAAAAGATCAGGGCTACTCAACTCTCGATGTACGCCATATATCTGAAAATATCGTCAAGGATAACTCGGATCTCAGACGTCGTATTAGTCAAATTCAGATTTTTGTGTTGCACAAGGCATTCAATAATAATATTCAAGTTAAGAAATACGTATCACTCACATTAAAATCGGCTAAAGATGTCAAGATTTTGAGGACCTTAAGCGGGAAAGTTCAGAATACAAGCGCGAAAGTGCTTTTTAAACATTGTTTTAAGAATTCAGTGAACTAGCGCTAATATAAACATTCCCACATTTGAAAAGCACAATTTATGATCACTTTTTCTCCACCAAATATGGATTTGTGCCAGAGCTTTAAAATATGAACATCATCGGTTTGAAAAATTTATTTTGTAACGAACAACATGAATAAAAAAAAATTTCTTTTGAATTTTTAGGTAAAAAATATTTATTTTGAAACTAATGAAACTTGATTTTTTTTTTTTTTTTGAATTCCACTAGTAGCCCAGGAAAATAAGACATTTTCTGCGAAAAAATTCCCAGTGAAAATTTTTCACCGGAATTGCCTTTATTTGCTAATGCTAACTTTTACAGAAAAATATTGGTCTCCAATTTTGTAGCACAGGAAATTTCCTACAAAAGTACGTTAAAAATATTTGCGTACGACTTCTAGTTTAGGAGATCACCTAATTTAAAAAGTTGTTAACAGTTATGATATGAAATACTACCTATGAGTTCATATTAAAAAATCTTACTTTTTAAATTGCAATAACTCTTCAATGAAAAGTTGTACAAACAAAATTAAAATGCCGTTTGAAAGATAATTTAATTTTCTATATACCGTACAAAATTTTTTTTTCGAACGGCTCATGACCTTAAAAATATTCTTGAATAACCGTTAAGGCTTCGAAATTACTGGTTTTTTAAGGATATCTGCGAATTGGTAAGAACTACGATAAAAAGTAATGGGACCAAATTTGTAGAGAATTACAAGATCTACAAAAAATAAGCGATATGTGTACACATAAAAGGAACCGTTTAGAAGATATTCCAAAAAAATCCTTAAAATGCCAAAAAACGGTTTCTATGTATTGTATATCTTCTATACGGTTACTTCTATGTGTACACAAATCGCTTATTTTTTGTAGATCTTGTAATTCTCTATAAATTTCGTCCCATTACTTTTTATCGTAGTACTTACCACTTCGCAGATATCCTTAAAAAACTAGTAATTTCGAAGCCTTAACGGTTATTCAAGAATATTTTTAAGGTCATGAGGCGTTCGAAAAAAAAATTTTGTACGGTATATGGGTGATTCTTAGATAACTGTGCTTTTTCGAGTTGTAAAATGATGAGAGATATATTGCATATAATGGCAAATTTACACTTCAAGACTAATTTTGCAACAATGTCATGTCTCCGGTGGTCCATTTTTTTTATCCCCTACCGCCTAAATATCAACTATGGTTTTCTTTCCTCTGTTTTTATAGTCGTTCATGGTAGATTAGGATATCCTAATTATGAATCTGATCTTGATTTTTTTCTATTGCATCAGTATCCTTAGTTATCCTTGCTCAAAAGTGAAAAAATCACAGTTTTGACATCTACTTAACAAAAACAGCAACAAGTAAAATTAATTTTTGTTAATGGATTCAGACAGCCAAATTTATTAACAACAATACATAATTCACCGTTTTTCAATTGGATTCCCAGTTTCCGAGTTATAAGCCTTTAAAAAAAGGATATCTCTCAATAACACACAAAGGATTTTCTGGACCGAAAAATTAACAAAAATGATAAGTTTTATTATTTTTTGGACGCGTCTGGACATGCTGACTTTTGGGTGATGGATAGTGTTCAGAATTAATGCATATGTATTGCAATCTATTGACTGAAACAGTAGTACAATGCAGTAGTAGCATAATGCTTCGAAGAAATTTTTTTTTTCCAAAACTAGGGGACAGTTTTCAATTCGAAATTGTGCCCTCTAAAAATTATTTAAAACTGCAGATGAGCTCAGAATATTGTAGCCTTAAGTATTTTCTTAATATGTGTAGTAACTTGTTTTCTGTTCCATTTCCGTTTTTTGGTCGTTTTTCATCGTTTTGTGTATAAAAAGTAGGGGTAGGACATGCCACGTTTGTGACATTTGGGGTATATTTGCAAACTTTCACAGTAGACCAATAATTATTTGGTGGTAAAATTGATCCGCTCTGTTAGAAAAACATAGTTTCTAACTTATAGCGTAATTTTTTGTGAAAAAAAAGCCTACTGTATAGGTGAAATCGCCAGAGGACACAAAAAGTATTGGGTGTACAACTTAAAAACCGGAATTTGACGGTGGATGTCCGTACCAACAAATATCGTGAAAGCTCGAACTTTATATATATGTCATTTTGAAGGTACATTTGACAGCTGTCAAAATCAGTCAACAAAACAATTTTATCTTGTGTGCATCATTATTATTTTTCACGATGAATAACTTCGAAAATTCGAGAAAAAGACAGCATTTGCGGGAGGTTCTGTTGGGTCATTTTTTTGCAAAGAAAACTGCTGCGGAAAGTCATAGTTTGCTTGTAGAAGTTTATGGGGACTATGGTCCAGCTGAATCAAGCTGTCGTGAGTGGTTTCGACGGTTTAAAAGTGGTGATTTTGATGTCGAAGGCAAAAAACGTCCTGGTCAGCCGAAAAAGTTTGAGGATGAAGAATTGGAGGCATTACTCGATCAAGATTCATGTCAAACGCAAGAACTTGCAGAACCATTGGAAGTTGATCGAGCAACAATCCAGACGTTTGAAAGCCTTGGGAATTTTTCAGAAGATGGGAAATTGGGTGTCATACGAGTTGAAGCCAAGGGACGTCGAACGCCGATTTTTGATGTCCACAATGCTGCTTGAACGCCACAAAAGGAAGGGTTTTTTGCATCGTTTTGTCACTGGCGATGAGAAAAGGATTCATTACGATAATCCCAAGCGCAAAACAGCGTATGTCAAGAAAGGTGAGGCCGGCCCATCACAGCCGAAGCCAAATATTCACGCTTCGAAGGTAATACTCTGTATTTGGTGGGACCAGCTAGGTGTGATCCATTATGAGCTGTTGCCAGGTGGCCAAACCATTAATGCTCAACTCTATCGTCAACAATTGATCCGATTGAAGCAGAAAATCCAGGCAGAGCGGTCAACGTATGCGACCAGACACGAGTCAATCATTTTCCACCACGATAACGCTCGGCCACATATTGCTGCCCCAGTCAAAAATTATCTGGAAAACAACGGATGGGAAATTTTGCCTCACCCGCTTTATAGCCCAGACCTTGCACCATCTGACTACCATTTGTTTCGATCGATGCAGAATGCCCTATCAGGAATACGGTTCACTTAAGTTCAAGATATCGAAAATTGACTCGATTCATTTTTGGCCGCCAAGCCGGCGCAATTTTTTTCCGATGGAATTCATAAATTGCCTTAAAGATGGGGAAATGTTATAGCTTCCAATGGACAATACTTTGAATAAAATATATTGTAACATTTTTCCACAATAAAGCATCAAATTTCGCTAAAAAATTCCGGTTTTTAAGTTGTACACCCAATACAGTTATCTGAGAATCACCAATATACAAAATTAAATTATCTTTCAAACGGCATTTTAATTTTGTTTGTAAAACTTCTCATTAAAAGTAAGATATTTTAATATGAACTCATAGGTAGTATTTCATATCATAACTGTTAACAACTTTTTAAATTGGGTGATCTCCTAAACTAGAAGTTGTACGCAAATACTTTTAACGCACTTTTGTAGGAAATTTCTTGTGCTACAAAATTGGAGACCAACATTTTTCTGTAAAAGTTAGAATTAGCGAGATATATGCAAAAAACTGATTTTAGCGACCTTTGAGCCTTAATAACTTTTCATGCGCATACGACTTTGCAATGGACTTTTCACAGTTTGTGTATCATGCATAAATAAAGACAATTCCGGTGAAAAATTTCCATTGGGAATTTTTTCGCACAGAAGCTCTTTTTTCGTCTTATTTTCCTGGGCTATAGATAGTATTGAAAAATAAATTCGAATGACCACCCCCAGTTTGAAAGCTAATATCGAAAGAATTTTTATGAAAAAACATTTTTTTCGGCCTGTAAATTCGATGCGATTTTGTTTTTTTCTTATATCTCCACCGTTTGATGTCTCAACATGGGTTACATACAAAATATGAAAAACAGGATGTTTCAAAAACAAACATCTGGAGCAATAGTCTTGGAGAAGACTCAATAATGATGTGGGTGTGTATGACCACTAGAGGTGTAGGCAGAGTTACTAAAATTGAAGGTCGAATAACAGCAGAGTCTAACAGTAAAATTCTACGAAGTCATTTGCTTGGTACTTTACAAGATTTGAAGGTAAACGCTTCGATTATTGTCTTTTAGCAGGACAAAAATCCAAAACACACTGCAAAGAGGACACAAAAATGGCTTCCAGATAATGGAATTACAACAATAAAAAGCCCTCGTAATCTCCAGACCTCAATCCTATTGAGCACTTATGGGCCATATTGAGAAAATCGATGGAAGGTTAAACTGGTACTCTTAATGAATTTTGGCCTAAGGCTCAAAATGCTTGGGATGCTATTGTTCCGGAAATTTGTGAAACTCTTCTAGTTAGTATGCCCAGAAGAATAAAAGCAGTTATTGATGCACTAGGAAGCTATACAAAATATTTACATTAGTTTCCGAGGTTCATAACGTGAGGTCACAAAATTGATCACGTTGAATATTTTTGATTTTGTTTCATTATTTTATATTTAAGAAAGAGTTTTAATGGAATTTGTCCCTTGTTTATTTTCCTTTACTTAATGCAGTTTTACTAAAATAAAGACACATTAAAAATACAAACCCATTTCAGACTTTTCATAAATTGTTTGCATTCATAGCCAAAGCGTGATCAATTTCGTGAGTCACTGTATGTCTTTTATAGTATTGCCACAAACAATTTAAACAGAATTGCAATTTTTTCTGCTCTCAAAATTTATATTTTTGTTGTATATTGGACTCAAAAGCTATGAGCAAACAGCTAAGTCGATATTCAATAAAAAGCAACATAAATTCTATACATATGAAACAAAATTTAAACTGTTTTGTTTTCTAATCAAAAATCGGGTTCAGCAGTTTTTCCTTCCAGCCACCATTGAAAGAAAAAAAAATATATTGAATACACGAGTATTCCAAAGGCAGTTTGCCCCTTAATTTCTTAAAATTTTTAACAATTTTTCGTTTTCGTACTTTTTTAGTTTTTTGTTTTTTTGAGACTAAATTCTACTTACTCTCTGAAATTTTCTTGTTAACAATTGTTAACAATTTTTTGAACTCGAACAAAGCTTATAGACAGATTCCATTTCAATTCATACGGTGAGTGTGCACTTAGGTTTGCAAATCAACTTCAAACTAGCAAAATATTTTTCTACAATCAAAATAAGGGAACACGTATTTTTTTTTTTTTTTTTTTTTTTTGTTTTGGACCAAAATTTAATTTTGAAAAATTCATGAAGTTTAATCGGTTTTTTCAACCGCATTTCTTTATTTATCAACTGATTTACATGAATCAAAATTTATTTGGTGCACAATAAAATTCTTTTAAATAATAATTAACTCTTACTTTCCTTAAAATTGTTTTTTATGTTTTAAATAAAAATGCTAATTTTCTCAAAAACACCATCTTTTTTTTCTCGAAAATTTGCACAGTGATAGTAAAGCACTTCCTCTTTATTCTAGTAATGGCGGTTTTCTTGGTTTTTTTGTTATAAGTGCAAAATTTGAAATTTTTAACGTTAATATTGAGTTCTTCTATACAAAATGAATAAAAAAAATTACACAGTTCAGTTTTCACTTTCCTAGATGGTTTTGCGATACTGATTCCGAAAATGGCACTTACATTCTTCTACCATTTTTGGTTTTCAAGATATCTTCAATAATTTCAATAAAACCTATAAATTTGAAAATAACCGAATTCTTTATTTTTGAGACACAAAATTCATTTATAATAAGTTAGATGGAAACTAAATATACTCAAGGTATAGAAAACCAAGCATTGTTTGTGTTTTTTGCGATTTGACCGTACCTTGGCTTTTGTTTTTCTTCGAAAGTTCTCGGAATTTTTATTAGTTTTTTTTCGATTACTTTCGTGTAATTGTGTTGTGCTGTTCTGGCTATGTAACAAGAAGTTAACCCTCTGGTTCTCTCACTCTTCCAAACATGGCATTTTTGAATACTTTTGCTTTTCTTTGCATTTTTCCACTGTTCAATTTTGTTTATTCTAAAGGAATAAATTTCATCAACAGCAAAATTTTTAATTGAATAGCTGGTGTCAGTTTTTGCAATTGAGTTAGAAACTCACAAGCAGTCTGGATAGCAGCTGTGTGGTCATTTCACAGTCTATGATGTGTCGCGAAATTACATGAAGCAATCGAAAAAAAAACTAATAAAAATTCCGAGAACTTTCGAAGAAAAACAAAAGCCAGTGTCTAAGAACAAACTAAGTAGTTGCGTTGAGTTTAACGTTTCATAACAGACTAATTTATTTTTGTCAAATTTCTTATGACTAGCTTAAAATGTTACATTGCTATGCGCCACTGAGAGTATTAGAATCGTATGATTTAACAGTTAGGTGAAAAGCAAAATAGAAAGAAGAATTACTCGAATGATTTTACGGTTCTTTAAATAGTAGAAAAAACAACCAGTGGCGGTGTAAACTAAATTATTAAATAGCAAAATTTTCAAAATTAAAGAATTCAAATTCTAGTCAAATAAACTTAGGATAAAACTTAATATTTTTCATAAACATAACCGCCAGCCTTGAACGGCGTTCAACATTCCTTTGGCAATTGATGAAGTTTAGCAACTGGCCTCTTGAAAGTTGAATTCTCAGTTTTGATAGTGACAACTCTGACGAGCCCATCGGATCCAGCATGGGTTTCGATTACACGGCCAAGTTTCCAGCAAGCGGGAGGTAGATTATCTTCACGTATCAGGACGACGTCACCAATAATTAGATTAGATTTTTCTTTCAACCATTTAGATTTTGGTTGAAGTGACAGCAAATAATCAGTTGACCAGCGAGACCAAAAATATTGAGTTAATTGTTGAACCAATCTCCATTTAGATAATAACCCAGTTTTGAGATGAGTTATGTCTGCTTCTGGCAACGAGTTCAGGGGCCTTCCAACTAAGAAATGTCCAGGCGTTATATAGGGGACGTCATCAGAATCAGCTTGGACTAAAGGCCTCGAATTTAATATAGCCTCAATTCTAGCTAGGAGAGTTGATAATTCCTCAAAGTTTAGTGTAGCTTGACCCATAGTTCTTCTTAGATGAAACTTCATAGACTTGACTGTAGACTCCCATAACCCACCGAAATGTGGCGTATTTGGTGGTATGAAGTGCCACTGAATACCCTTTGAAGATAAAAAATTCGAAATATCATTATTAGATTCAAAAGAAGTTACCATTTTGTGAATTTCATTCAGCTTTCTGGCAGCTCCTTGAAAATTAGTTCCATTATCGCTGTGTATATGACCACACAGACCACGTCTAGCAACAAATCGATCGAGAGCGGCTAAGAAGGCATCGGTACTCAAATCGGAGACAAGTTCTAGGTGAACAGCTTTGGTCACTAAGCAGATAAAGACTGCAACATATGCTTTGACTTTCGGGGCCTTTCTGCCACTGTGCTGCTTATACAATATAGGCCCAGCATAGTCGCATCCAACTTCGTAAAATGGAAAGGCAGCGTTGACACGAAATTTGGGCAAGTCGCCCATAAGTTGCTCTTGAGCTCGTGCACTAAAGCGAGTGCAAGCTCCACACTGGCGAATTACAGTTTTAACAATTTCACGAGCACCAATTATCCAATATTTTTGCCGCAGTGTAGCGAACAACAAAGTAATTCCGCTATGAAGATTTTTCACGTGCAAATCGTGAACAATTTTCCGAACGATTGGGCTGTCTTTATGAAGAATTATTTGATGCTGACTGTCATAAGGTAGGTCAGCTTTAGTTAATCTTCCGCCAACACGCAGCAGCCCATCAGCATCCACGAATGGTGAAAGTTTCCGTAGTTTTTTGTTAGTTAGGGTAGCTTGACCTTGCTGAATAGACGACATAATCTCAAAAAAGTCAACCGCTTGATAGTATTTATACAATTTTAGTTCAGCAAACTTAAGTTCTTTGACTTTGAGAGGTGAGGTGTCTCTGCACTTATTTTTGAGAATGTTGACATATCGTATGCAGTAAGCTAGTACTCGCACCATTTTAGCCCAACTGGAAATTCTGTTGTTTATTCTGCTAACGGAGTCCGGATCGTAAGTAGCTGAAGCTAGAGCCACATGATTTACTGGACGAAGTTCTTCACTTGTAATATTATCCTGAGATTCGGAAAGTGGCCACCAATTTTCCTCCATAAGCAACCACGATGGACCATTAAACCATAATTTATCATTAATTAAGAAGCTGGATCTTACACCTCTACTAGCAGCATCGGCTGGATTCTGTTTGCTGGGAACATATCGCCATTGCGCACTGGGAACAGTTTCTAAGATGTAGGATGTTCGATGACTAATAAAAGTTTTCCACTTCGATGGATGTGAAGACAACCAGGCTAAAACGGTTTTGCTATCAGACCAGCAAACCACTTCATTTAATTTCAAGTTAATGACAGATGCTAAATATTCAAACAGTTGAGTTAACAAATACGCTGCACAAAGTTCCAGCCTGGGAATTGAAAGTGAGGCCATTGGAGCCACCTTGGTTTTAGATATGACGATGTTAGTTGACACTTGTCCATCTGCTGACGTTTTTCGACAATAAATGACTGCAGCATAGGCTAAGCTGGAGGCATCACAGAATCCATGAAAGGTTACAACTGGCTCTGTGGAAAAAATAAGTCGTTTTATATTAATGTTATTAAGTAAATAAAACTCTGAAAATAGTAGTTTGACTTCGTCTAAAATGTCAGCAGGCAACAGCTCATCCCATTCCAGTTTGGATAGCCATAGTCGCTGTATAATTATTTTCACAGCTATAATTGCAGGTGATATCCAGCCAAGTGGGTCAAAAATTTTCGAAATCTCGGAAAGCAGGTTCCTTTTGGTGTTAAGGCAATATTGATTTTCTTTTACCTTATACGAAAAACAATCAGTCATAGGATTCCAAATAACGCCAAGGAGGCATACTGTCATATCCGATGGCACATCGACCATGCTATAAATTTTCTCACTATCTGGAATCTTTTGAAGAATACTACTCTGATTTGTGGCCCACTTCCTTAAGTGGAAACCGCCAGCCGTAAGCAAATTATTTAATTGTTCTGCTAGCTCTTGAGCTTCTTTTAGGGTATTGGAGCCTGCCATACAATCGTCAACATAAAATGAATTTTTAACAGCTTCACTAGCCATAGGGTACCGATTATGCTCGTCATCACTCAGCTGTAGGAGAGTGCGAATAGAAAGATAGGGTGCGGGACGCGTGCCATAAGTTACAGTAGTTAATCGATAATGTTGAACTTCCTCATTAGGTGAATTTCGCCATAAAATGCGCTGATAGTCCTGATCACATTCTTGTACATTTATCATTCGAAACATTTGTTGAATGTCTGCCGAAAAGCAGTACTTCTTACAACGATATCTCAAAAGAACAGCTATTAAGTCTTGTTGCAAAATTGGTCCTTTTAGTAAATTGTCATTTAGCGATTTTCCATTAGATGATTTAGCAGAACCATCAAATACCACTCTTAGTTTTGTGGTTAAAGAATTTTCTCTAAGAACAGCATGGTGAGGCAAGTAATAAACGTTTTCGGACGGACGATTTATTTCCTCCTGGGGAACAAGTTTCATATGACCCAGTGACAAGTATTCACTCATAAATTCTGTATAGGATAGTTTTAAATCAGGATTAGATTTAAATTTCCTTTCCATAGACAGTAGTCGTCTTAAGGCCCCCGCATAGGATTTACCAGTTTCAGGATTTTTCACAAATGGAAGTCTGACTGAATATCTATCAGCACGGATAGTAGTAGATTTATAAAAGTCTTCAGCTTGCTGATCTTCAGCAGTCAAAGTAGTAGTCATCTGAGGGACGCTTTCAAGTTTCCAAAATAGTTGCAAAGTTTGGTTCAAATCAACTTCAGGTATATTTTGAGTCATTATGTGGCAAGTACTAAAGGTGTTTTCAGACGTACAACCTCCACAAACAACATAGCCAAAGATTGTATTTTGAGCTAGCAAATTACCATTTTTAACAATACGCCCTTCTTTTAATAGAGTAAAGAAATAGTCATATCCTACAAGGATGTCAATATCCTTTGGAGTATCAAATTTGGGATCAGCAAGAGACAGATTTTTTATATCTTCCCAATAGTTTATTGTAAGCGAAGAACATGGCAATTGAGATGTAAGACTCTTAAAAACATGGGCTAGCATGACAACACTTTCAGAATTATAAATAGATTTTACCTGAAGCTCGACTATACCCCGTGTTGCACCAGCCTTGTTATTTCCCAATCCGTGGATAAATATTTTAGAGGCAGATCGTTGTAATCCAAGTCTATTTGCACACCGCTCGGAAATCAACGTGTTCTGGCATCCAGAGTCCAATAGAATATTACAGCCTTGGAAGCAACCCATGTTGTCCTTAACAAAAACCCTAGCAGTGGGCAAAAGCATATTTAGATTTCTTACCTCAGATGTGGCAGCAAGATTGATTGATGTAGTTACAGCATCTATTGTAGCTTCGACTTTTTTAGGCAGTTCACTCGATTTTTTCTCATCCTTAGTGGGGAGAGAATCCACTTTTTTCACCATGGCAGCTGCGACCGTATTGTAGTTAGAATTTCGCTCTAGATGAATATAAGAATGATGATGACCTTTGCAAGATTCACAAAGGTGTTTAGATGGACAATTTTGTACTGAATGTCCCTGCTTCAAACAATTAAAACACAATCTTTTCTCTTTTACAAAATTTATGCGATTGGGCGTAGACATCTTGAAAAACGTAGGGCAATAGGCAAGATGGTGGTCTTGAGAGCACGCAAAACAGGATCGTTTCATGTAGCCAGAATAAGTTCTGACGGATTTAATTTTAGATTGTGTTCCGCCAGCGCGTTGCTTTTCAATTGTAGTTGGAACACGTTCTAATGCATCACAACGTTCATTGATGAAAATGATAAAATTCTCCAGCGTAGGAAATGTAGTTTTACTACAATGCTCAGCCCAAGAATGATGAGTTTCTCTATCGACTTTTTTAAGTAAAAGATGTATCAGCCACGGATCACGTCTCTCTGCTTCCTCGCCTTGCGCTCTAAGCCCACGTATAACTTCATCAGCAATATTCGATACGTTTCGAAGACCTTGAGAGTCATCTGCTTTAGATATAGATAGAAATGTTTCGATTAAAGAATCAATAACCAGTGAAGGCTTATCATAACGATCTTGAATCTTTTTTATGGCTTCCTCGTAGTTTTGATCTGACACAGCAAGATGTCGTATAAGCATGGCAGGCTCACCCTTTAACAACCCTTTCAGATATTGAAACTTCTGTGATGCAGTCAATGTATGGTTGTTATGCACTGAGCTGTTGAATAAATCAAAGAATGATCTAAATTCAGAGTAGTTACCTTCAAATATTGGAATATTCAGCTTAGGAAGTCGTATATCAGCAGCTGGGACAGAGGTGTTTGCGGTAGGTGACGCTGTCAATTTTTCCAAAAAAGATGTTTGGGACTCCAACAGTTTCTGCATAGCATCTTGATGCGTTGTTGTTGAGTTGAGGGGATCACTATTAACATTTGCAAGCAGCTTGGCATCAATAATTTTACTGAACTTCGCTTTCATTTGAAAATATCTCTCTTCAAATTCTCCTAATTCAGTATCACGTTCCTGGAGGCGGCTCCCTTTAGATAGGTTCTTTTATTCCGTAGAGTATCGATGGTAGCCATAATTTACTTAGGTAGTTTTTTACACGTTTTAATTTTTTATAACAAAATCCAGTTGAGGAGCACTTCAACAGTAAAAACACTTTTTTAGTTTTTTTAACAAAATCCAGTTGAGGAGCACTTCGATAGTTAAAACACTATTTTAGTTTTTTTTGTTTTTTCACAAGTTGTATGTGAAGCTTTATGCAGCTGGGCAAAAGAATTTGCAAACAGTAATGCTCGTATGTATGTTTTCAACGCAACAACAATATATATATACACAATGTTTTTTTTTTTTTATTATGCGCAGTAATAAGCAGCCACAATTAAAACACACAATTTTGTTTTTGTTTTTTACTATTAAGCGCGGTAATAGAAAATAAAATTTAACTCTCTTTAACGCGACAACGATCACGTCGGGGTCACCAAAAAATGTCTAAGAACAAACTAAGTAGTTGCGTTGAGTTTAACGTTTCATAACAGACTAATTTATTTTTGTCAAATTTCTTATGACTAGCTTAAAATGTTACATTGCTATGCGCCACTGAGAGTATTAGAATCGTATGATTTAACAGTTAGGTGAAAAGCAAAATAGAAAGAAGAATTACTCGAATGATTTTACGGTTCTTTAAATAGTAGAAAAAACAACCAGTGGCGGTGTAAACTAAATTATTAAATAGCAAAATTTTCAAAATTAAAGAATTCAAATTCTAGTCAAATAAACTTAGGATAAAACTTAATATTTTTCATAAACAGCCAGGGTACGGTCAAATCGCAAAAAACACAAACAATGCTTGGTTTTCTATACCTTGAGTATATTTAGTTTCCATCTAACTTATTATAAATGAATTTTGTGTCTCAAAAATAAAGAATTCGGTTTTTTTCAAATTTATAGGTTTTATTGAAATTATTGAAGATATCTTGAAAACCAAAAATGGTAGAAGAATGTAAGTGCCATTTTCGGAATCAGTATCGCAAAACCATCTAGGAAAGTGAAAACTGAACTGTGTAATTTTTTTTATTCATTTTGTATAGAAGAACTCAATATTAACGTTAAAAATTGCAAATTTTGCACTTATAACAAAAAAACCAAGAAAACCGCCATTACTGGAATAAAGAGGAAGTGCTTTACTATCACTGTGTAAATTTTCGAGAAAAAAAAATATGGTGTTTCTGAGAAAATTAGCATTTTTATTTAAAATATAAAAATCAATTTTAAGGAAAGTAAGGGTTAAAGAAATTTTTTTTTTAATTAGTACTTAAAAGAATTTTATTGTGCACCAAATAAATTTTGATTCATGTAAATCAGTTGATAAATAAAGAAATGCGGTTGAAAAAACCGATTAAGCTTCATGAATTTTTCAAAATTTTTTCAGCAAAATTCGTACAAAACGCCATAAAATCCCCAATTTTGGTCCAAACCAAAAAAAAAATACGTGTTCCCTTATTTTGATTATAGAAAAATATTTTGCTAGTTTGAAGTTGATTTGCAAACCTAAGTGCACACTCACCATATGAATTGAAATGGAATCAGTCTATAACTGCTACAACTGCAGAAATATAGCTATTGAGGTGTTTTTTGTAAAGCGGGTGCAAAGCCCCCTTGTGCAATTTCTTTCAGTTTTTATAGGGTGTTTGGTGAACGCAGTGTACTCCTTTTTACAGAGTTTTGTAATAATAGCTACTTCATGAACAGGGATATAGAGTTTTGGTAATTTTTTCGTATAGGGGCTACCCCGTTCACCCCCGCCAAAATCACTTCACTCTATTTCGTGAGGTCAGTGTACATATTTTAACAGTTCCGCATACTAAAAAATGCATTTTGAATTTTTCACGTTTAGATTGTATGAAACAGTGCACTGTGCATTGTTTCGAAAATAAGAAAAATCTGCGAAGTAAGAAAATTTTATTTAAAAAATATAAAAATAACATTGAGCTTTTCAAAAATTCATACAATTACGGTTCTTGGTGGTACCTAAGGATTATAAACATTTTTTTATGAGATATTCAAGTTTAAAAATAAAAGTGAGTTGATATATTTACTAAAATTTAAAGTTTATACCTTTAAAAGGCGTAAGGAAATAACGCCCAAGGAAATAACGCCCAAAAAAAACGAAACAACGCCCAAAAAATAAAATGACGTAATAACGCCCAAAATAAAAAACGAAATAACGCCTAAATTATTTTCATATAAATTTGGGCGATAATCATTTTGGAAATAACGCCCAAAAATTTGGGCTTTATTATTTTCATACAAATAAATTTTGGGCGTTATTTCCAAAATGATTATCGCCCAAATTTATATGAAAATAATTTGGGCGTATTTCGTTTTTTTTTTTTGGGCGTTAATTTCTAACGCCCCTTTAAAATTGTGAAAAATTTAATAATTTGTCGTAATATTTGGAAAGGTTGTAGCTATTTTAAAACTAGTTTGCATTTTATCACATATCTACAACATGTCGCATGAGTAACATGGAAAAAATAAATTTTCTTGCTATGTAAATACATCACTTATTCAAAAATATTGCATGAAACGATGAAGTTTCAGCAAACGTTATTGAATAAATGGTTGAAATACTTTTTTTTGGATCTTTTAATGTTCAATTTTTAAGCTCAGAAACCTCGAACACCAGAGCCCATCAATATCAAAAAAAAAAATAGCAGAGAATAGAGATACGAGTTTTTTAATTTGAACAGTTTTTATATATCTCTACTTACAACTGTGTCTTGTCGTCCGTGTACTTTTTAACAACTAATGTTCCATTTAGGGCATTTCTGCACTCATCATAAAACTTCCAAAACCATTCTTTAACTTGATCCGTAGGATCACGTGAGGCATTATTCGTCAAAGCCATACCAAGATTTTGACCGGCATATGGAATTCTATTGGTATTGCGGCATAAATCATGTACAAATGCGCATTGACGTGCATGAAGTTCTGCAACATAAGCAAGTTCCCAGTCCCACATCAATACGCGTTGACGTGAAGCCGTCGGATATGGGTTTCCTGCTGCATCCTTAGAATTGCCACAAGCATTTTCATTGCGATACTTGTCGTGTAAATCAAGAATCAGTGTTCTCATTTTTTTATCCATCGGTATAAGTTTTGAAAATTCGCCACCGCGACTGGCATTCGTTAAAATATTTTTCTAAATTTTTGTTTTTATTAAAAGTAAAACAAAGTTTTCAATTAATTAAAAGGAAATTTGAGATATAACAAAAACAAATTAAGTCGTATGGGTGATGTATGTATGTACATTAAGGTGTTGACAAATAAAAATTGCTTTCAGTTAACCATTGAAATATGTTCCTTGGCTTATTGTTAGAATTTCAAAAAACTATTTTGAGTCTTTTGAAATGTTAACAGCGCACACTGGGCCCCATCGGCCGAAAAGCTGGCCAAAAATCAGCCTAGTTTTGTAAAGAGCGCACAAGCGCACGCTTTGGAAACAGAGAGATTACGTTATATCAGGTTGTACCTTATCGCAATGCCGCAGCTCTAATATTGTCAGCGCTGTTATTGTTGCAAAAACGAAATCTTGTTTAACATCGTCATTGGATAATATGGAGGACACCCTCCCATGTAAATAAATAATGATTATCGATACTTCATCAGAAAATAATACTGATTTTTGCATAAAAGCTACATAAAAATTACAACCTATTACACTATTCGACAATTTCAAACTTTGTGTAAAACACATGAGAAAATCCAAAAAAATTCTTAAAGAAGATGTTAAAAAAAATACCCGTGTCTCGTCGTTTTTCTCCAGCACGTCAGATTTTTTTTTAATCGATTTTTGAATTTTTTTATCCACTGTTCATGAAAAAACAAAAATACCGCATTCTTGTGGTAAATCGATGAACTTAACTATATGATCCTTACATCTGAGGTATATCATGTGTTCAGTAAACTTATGCAAGATATTACGGGGAATATTGTATAGAAAACTAACTGGCCTGGTTGCGACTTCGTTCGCTCGTTCCCGATGCCCTTTAAGTATGAAGTCCCATCCATCTCCATCGTCCCTCTCTTCCAATCACCAAGGATTTTAAGATCCATGTATCAACTATTATAATCATAGCTCCCATATGTATAGAGATATATCATTTTATATATTTTTTGTATGAAAGGTGCAACTCAACTTCTCACCCCCCTCCCTCAAACTGTTCAAGATGAATGGTAGATAGAATATACAACCATGTATGTACCACGTTTTATAACGATATCTGACATATGTGAAGAAATATAGCATTTTGTATATTTTTTTGTAAAGAGGATGCAATTTTCCCATACCTAATATCCACCAAGTTTTGCATTGTGAATGGTAGATACATTATGCATAAGTTCGTCAACTTTCATAACCATAGCTTGTATAAGTGCAGAGATATAGCATTTTCTGTATTTTTTTTTTTTTTTTGTACGGGGGGTGCAACCCCCGTCCCCCTCAGCAACGTCTTACCCCCTTAAGAACCTTCTACAGACCATAAGAAACAATTTAAAAAAAAATTCGTGCAAGTCGACAGTGTAGTTTCCGCGTCCATAAGCTACATAAGGACACCATTTCATTTCTATATATATAGATAGATTTTAATCTTCCACATGTGGGTCATTCTTACCCTTTTCTTAAAAAGGTACAAAAATGACACCTAAAACATGGGAACATTGAGTCAGTATGTCCTACAGAAATATTTGTTATAAAATTTCACTACTAACTGAACACTTAAAAGTCGAAATTTAAGCCCGAAACCCATAAAATCGTTAAAATCAATTAGGACTTTTCACATTGCATATTTATTACATCCCTGCCGCGCTTTCCTTAAGTTTTAAAAATTTTTCGTCATTGGTATTTCCCAGAGAAATTTTATTGTTTTCTTTAACCCATTGTTGGCCAGTTTTTAGAAAAAAGGGTCAAAAAGACCTTTAAAACAGGATATAATGGGTTAGTGCGTTCTAGGAAAATGATCCTTGTGTGATTTCGTTTTGATTTTGTTGCAAAGAAAGTTATCCCAAATGTGGTTTTAGAGTTTTACAGTGGGGTGGATTTTGGAAAATATTAATTGTAAGAATTCCTGATTGATTTTAACGATTTTTTGGGTTTCGGGAAAAAATTTCGACTTTTAAGTGTTCAGCAATTAGTAGCGAAATTGTATAGCAAATATTTCTGTAGTACATACTGACTCAATATTCCCTTGTTTTAGGTGTAATTTTTGTACCTTTTTAAGAAAAGCGCAAAAACGACTCAAATGTAGGGGATGTAGAGGGTTAAGACTTTCTACAAAAATATTCCCCGCAATATCGTGCATAAGTTTACTAAGCACATGATACACCTCAGATGTAAGAATGATATAGTTAAATTCATCGATTTAACACAAGAATGTGTTATTTTTGTTTTTTTCATATACAGTGGCTGGCTGGGTGGCTGGCTGGCTGGGTAACGGCTGTGTGTGGAAATACATTTTTTGGGAAAACTAAGCAAGATAATTCAATGAAATTTGGTACACGGCCTCCATCGTCAAAGTTAGCTCGGGGGATTGAAAATGAGCAAAATCGGTCAACGGACACGCCTACCGCCCATACAAAAAATACCTTCAAAATGCAAATTTTGGAGTATATTTCACAACAATGCAACCAAAATACACATAAATACTACGAATTGTCAGCGCAAGCTCTAAGAAATAGCTGGTCAAATTCGGACAAGAGGGCGTGGCACCTCTCATATAAGCAAAAGCTTCAAAACGCTGTACTGAAAGCGTTTTTTGAGATAGTCAAACTAGATTTGAATCGGCCACTAAAAACTATAAATGCAAGCTTTAAGCAAAAACTGGATAAAATCGGACAAGAGGCCGTGGCTCCTCCCATATAAGCAAAAGCTTCAAAACGCTATTCTGAAAATATTTTTTCAGATAATCCAACCAAATTTCACTTAAATACTAAGAACTATAAATACAAACTCTGAGAAGAAACTGGGTGAATTTGGAGGGCGTGGCACCTCCCATATTAGCAAAATTTTCAAAATACTGCTGTATAGGTAACACCCTTACTAGTTTTTTTTTTGTGTCTAACGGTGTTAGCGCTCTGGCGACATTTGCCAACTGATTTCTTATAAGCTGATGAAAAAATTATGTGCCGGTATGCGCCACACACTGGGCATATTAAGTAAGGTTTTGCGCTCGAAAATAGAAAAATTATTGCTTGTTTTTTAATAAATTTTCGGAAGAAAATTGCAAAGATAATACGCAGGAGTGTAAGTTTGGTTTCTAAACTCCATTCTGTCGACTGTCAAAATAACACCCTTTTTTGGAAAAAAAATTTAAAAAGTAAACAAACGCATAAGACTATTTTTTGTATCTACACCTTTTCAAGTTCAAAATGAGAAAGTGTAAAATCATAATGAGAATGTGTAAATTATAATGAGAATATATAATAAATTGATATTGAGAAATAGTAAAATGAAAAGCTCGAAATTTTTACTAATGCTATTTATAGAATCTATGAACAACATGTTCCGATTCGACGCATATTAATACAGAAAACTTCCTGTCCTTGGTTCACTAGAAGTGTTAAAAATGCTATAAAAAGACGCAATAAATTACATAACGAATGGAAAAAAAATCCCTCGCTGCTGAACTGGGAAAATTTTAGAACAGCAAGAAATGCATCACTACGTATTACTCGGCAGTCAAAAACAAGATTTTGCTCAGCTAAGTTGAATTGCAAACTCCCTTGTAAAGTACTTTGGAAGAACCTAAAAACTTTAGGTATTGGCATGAAATATAGCACTGAATGTAATATTTCTCCTGATGCATTAAATGATTATTTTCTCACCAATCCCTTAGTTTCTGAATCTACTAACTTTGATGTCTCTAATGCGTTTCGTGGTCAAACTTTTGAATTCACTTCTGTAAATGAAGATGATGTTTGTAGATGCATACATAAAATTAAATCTAATGCGATTGGTGATGACGGTATCTCCTTAAAATTCATTAAAATGATCATTGCTCACATAATAAGTCCCCTTAACCACATAATTAATCATTGCTTCACAACATCTTCTTATCCTAGCTCTTTGAAAAATGCCTTGGTTATTCCTGTAGCAAAAAAATCAGCTGCAAGTGAACTGAATGATTTTAGACCCATCAGTATAGTTTTCTGCTTGTCTAAGGTTTGTGAAGCCCTTATGGCTCATCAAATGAATACATTTTTAAGTAAAAATAAGCTTTTGTCACCTTACCAATCTGGATTTAGAGCTGGTCACAGTTGCTCTACTGCAACTATCAAGATTCTTGATGATGTAAGAGCATCTTATGATGATGGCTTAATAACTCTCCTCTGTTTTCTGGACTTCTCAAAAGCATTTGATACTGTTAATCATTCATTACTTTGTCATAAATTGAAACTTTTATATGGGTTTAGTGAAAGTGCGGTTGGCCTTATGAGAAGCTATTTGTCAAAAAGTTTACAAAGAGTTTACAAAGAAAGATATATTGCACCTTGCGCAGTTTAAGAATGTCGGCTAATTTTACACCCATAGAAACAAAACGTAAATTAGTTATCTAGTTAATAGTTCCGATTATTACGTACTCAGATACGGTGTACAGTAAACTTGATTCGAGTTCAGATTGAAGTTAGAAATCGCTTTTAATCATGCAACTCGATATGTGTATGGACTTCGCAGATATGATCATGTGTCAAATTTTAGCAAAAAAATCTTAGGGTGTAGCATAACTACATATCTTATGTTCAGAAACTATATATTTCTTCACAAGCTTATCCAAAGCAAAACTCCATCCTACTTGTATGATAAACTCCAATTCAGTCATTCAGTTAGAAGCCATTTGTTAATTATCCCTCGATTCAACTTTTTAAACTCATCTCGATTGTTCTTCATTAATGTAATAAGACTATGGAATTCTCTTCCAATCAATATAAAAATTATTAAGGGCGAAGGTAGTTTTAGGCAATCACTTTTTCTTTTCTTAACACAGTAACCATTTCTCTACTTTTCATTATATTAATTGTGTTTACTTAAATATTTAAATTTAATTATCCTATAATAAAAACATCAAATTTTTTTTATTATTATTACGTAGTACGTACGAACATAATTTTTACAAATCATTATTTCCGAATTGCTATTCTAACCAACATACATTGGTATGAATAAACTTTGTATTATAAAAGAACCTGGTTCTTATTATACGTAAATGTTTTATAAATAAATTGAAATTGAAATAAAGAAGTATAGTCATAATGGGAACCTGTAAATTGATAATGGGAAGTGGAAATTCTTATTGAGAATATGTAAAATCAACATGAGAATATAAGAATTCAAAATGAGAAGCTGTTATTTTGTGAAATACTTAAATGCAAAATTATTTTTGTTAAGTGCATCAAAATATCTACTCTACAGCACTCATATTGTTAAATGCAACCGCATCCGCAAAAACGTGATTGAGTGTTGTACAGCTCTCCATTATTGCAGCCGCTGCTCGCACACACCGCGGGCATTATCAGTAGGTAAATGAAAATCCGATTTGACAATCATCTTAATTTTAGCACAAATGTTCTCAGTAGGAATAAGCATAGGCGAATAAGGACCCAGACGCAAAACTGTTGCTTCTCCTGCCGAATGCTCCACCACTGCTGCGCCTATGTTCTAATGATTTAGTTATCGCAAACTATGTATAACTAAAGCCAACGGTCCATTCAGTACGTCGAGTACGTCACGTCGTTTTTTTCGACTGACAGCTAAGTTAAAAATATGAGTTTATATCAAGTGCGACCCAATCAGTACGTCTACGTTAACGCAACGTACAAAAGTTGCCCAACTTCCAACTTTCGACGTACATAGTGTGATTTGACAATCGTAAAATAAATTTATTTTGAATTTCATTTGTTGTTTTTTTTTTTTCTTTGTCGTTTCTCTTATAGTTTTTGAATAAAATTGGAATAAAAAATTATTGCAACTGTAAAAGCGCAAAATTAAAATTTGAAATTAATATTATAAAAAGAATTTTGATTCCGTTTTCAAAGTATTCATTGGGCCAGGCTTCTCCGTCAAATCCGTCGCAGTCAGTTGAAAGAAAGGACATGACGTACTCGACGTATTCTATGGACCGTTCGCTTAAGTCTCGTGCATTATTGCCTCTTTTTTGCCATCGCTCTATGACCATTCCAACCCAATCACCACATGAATTGGTAGTGAATGATCCCCTAAAACGAAATATTCTCATTTTGTTTTTACATTTTTTCATTATGAATTTATATCTTCTCATTATCAATTTTTATTTTCTCAATAAGAATTTCCACTTCGCATTATCAATTTACAGGTTCCCATTATCATTTTATATTTTCTCAATATAAATTTACATTTCTCATTATTAATTTATAGGTTCTCAATATGAAATTGCAATTCTCATTATCAATATATACTTTCTCAATATGAATTTACAATTCTTAATATCAATTTATATATTCTCATTATAATTTTACACATTCTCGTTATGATTTTATACTTTCTCATTATGATTTTACACTTTCTCATTTTGAGATTGAAAAGGTGTAGACAAGGAAGGGTGTTTTCTTTGGCCTGGGTAAAAAGTAATATACCCTACACTACAGTATTTTGAAATACGGGAGGTACCACGCCTTCTTGGCTATTCCAAGTATCTGTACGAAATTTGTGTACATTATCTTTTATGTTATTTAAATGCGAACTTTTAATTATGTATCTCAAAAAAATAAACATATCTCTTTGACTATTTTCATAATATGAGCTTGAAATTAAAAATTAAAAAATTAAATTTGTGATTGATTTAAAAGAATACAGGCAAAAATTAATTTTAACCCTCTAGCGCCCATGACTACCTTTTGGAATCATCAGATTCCAATGCAAATATGGCATACCGATAAAGCTACTTGTAATAATTAGGACGCGGAGATACTAATACATGCGAATATCTATGCTAAAAATCTTGTTCATCTGCGTCTAATAGCTTCACAGATAGGTACATATTAAGAATTTGGTTTTTGGTGGTCAGCCTATGACATTTTATTTTTATGGCTACTGATGCACTGTGAAATTTTAATGGAATCAGTAGAATAGACACAAGCTTTAATTTCATAAAACACAGAATAGATTTTTGTCCAATACCACATTTTGGTGGTCAATGTTTCTGTCCATTTAAAAACCATCCTTTAATTGTTAACCCTTTTGGTTATTCTATGCCATATGGCATAGTCGCTTTTCAATGTCTGTTTGAAGTCATAAAAACTTAAAAGTAAGTTAATGTTTTTTAATTTTTCTTATTTTTTTCAAATGTTTTGAGTACAAGACATTAAAAAAATTATATCGATTGCATCACAGTAAATGACCAAAAAGAATGACGTATTTTGCAAAAACAGATCACTTCATACTTCTATTATTTTTATTATAGTTTTAATTGATAATTATTTATATTTAAATCGATCTTTGCAAATATATGACTAAAAATTCAATTAAAAATTTATTTTCAATATATAAATAAAGATTTTTTTTTAACAAATGGTGCTCTTTAGTGGGAAAAGTTTTTGCCCAGAAAAATTTATTTATAAGAATAACTATAGCAAAACAGATTTCCTACATTTATTAAGGTCTTAAGTTTCTATTTGTTTCTTCAGTTACAGTAAAAAAAACATTTTTTCAATCGAAAAATTTAAATTTGTTTCAGGATTTCCAGAGGGCAAACTTTTCACTGTAGAGCAAAGAGAATAAAATCAAAGAAAAAAAAAAAAACTACCAAGAATGTCGTAGATTTTGTTAAGAGTAAAAACCAATGTCAAAAAGCGCTGACTTTTGTCCTTTAGACCTTCATTCAAGCCCCGGTTGGACCAACTTTTCGGGAGTTTTGATCCAAACCAAATATACAGTCTTTGTTTTAAGACCCCCCTCGAAGATAGTTTTTGTTGCATTATTACTCATTTTTTCAAATTTGTTGCACCCTTATGTACACACATATGTAGAGAAGAGCCACCGGGTATGGGACAGTCCCATCGGAAATTTCCAAGCGCTTTCACAAGAAGACAAATAAAAGCGTTTTACTCCTATTGTCTTATCGAAATTTTCCATAAATTTTGCACAAAATCAAATAAAAAGCACCTTCGCAGAGATTATCACTTCAAGTGAAGCGCTTACTTTTTGACACATTTGCTGCTCAAAAAAGCGCTTTGTTCTCGTTTTGTTACTGCGGCAAATAATGTACTGTAAGTATTATTTTTGAGTCTGATATGTATGTATGTAGATTAGAGTGGTCCAAATTTTGTATGGAAAAACCAAAAGTGTTAAAAAGTCAAGGTGCGCGCGACTTTTCTGAATCCTTGCATCCTGCTGATTACAAAAAGTGCTGTGGAACCAAAAAAAAATTGCGATTAGATACTCCTCAACGAGCTTGAAGGTACTTTTTTAGGAATTTTGAGTTTTTGAGCACTATTTTTAATTTAAAAGCTATATCTTTTGAACCAGATAAGGTATTTGCAAAAATTAAATTGCATTTTGTTAAAAATATTTTGGGCCATTTTTGCATTAATAATAATTAATGTTGTCTTTCCCAATTTTTTTTAGCATCACTTTAAACTTCAAAATTTGTTAATTTTTTGAGGTATTTGCACTTTCAAGAACCGATTTTTTTCTTATTTTGCTCTAGCGAATTTTTTTTAAGTTTTTATCTTATTACGCATTAATTTATCTATCAACAGACTCCAACAACTAAGCCACCAGCTTCACTTTACTTGCTAAAAACCGTAAAGTTTAATCAAATTTGGCCAAAAAAAAACTTTGAGTTTAAAATTTTCATGGTGAAACAGAAACAACAATAGTCATTTATGATGTATTTGTTCATGAAAATTCTAAATCCGGTCTCAGGATTGCTCTTTCTTGTACGGTTTTAGAGATATCCTATCCTAAAAAATGCAAAAAACACCGTTTTTGATCATTTTGAAACTGTTATATAACGACATGGTAACTTTCAGTTTGGTATTGAAAATAAGAGTGACGGCATTTTTCTTGAAAACCCAATTTAAATTAAATCGATATCTCTTTGTTCCTCTGAAATATCGTAAGCAGAAATAATAAAAAAACGTTTTTTTTTGCACTTTTTCAACTTTTTCAGTTAGGATAACTCCGAGAATAAAAAAGATATCGGTATAATTTAAATTCGATTTCGAAGAAACAAACTGGCACTTTTAACCACTATACCATTTTTTGTGGCTGAAAGTAACCTTGACTTGTAATATCACTTTAAAAAGAGCAAAAACGGTGTTTTTTACACTTTTTTGTTTGAATATCTCCTTGACCGTACAAGATAGAGCGATTTTGAGACCGAATTCGGAATCGGCAGTAACAAATACATCGAAATGGCTATTTTAGTTTATTTTTGATAAAATTTTTTTTAGTTTTTTTAGAAGATCTATGAAAACTATCTGTTAACCTATTTTGCTAAAAATAACATGAATTGCAAAAATTTCGATATTGCAAAGAACGTTGTTTTACTCAGAAGATTAGGAACTAATGATTTTATAAAAAAAAGTGGTACCTTACGTCATCCTATTAAGATATCTTATTTTAATGCCTTGAAAACACTAAAATGAATTTTTTTTTTGAGTCTAATTTAATTATACTTAATAGTTTTTAGTGAGTAAAAGTGTTACCAATAGCTTAGTTGTTGGAATTATTTTAAAGATAAATTAATGCATAAAAATATAAAAATGTTTAAAAAAATTTGCTAGAGCAAAATAAGAAAAAAATCGGTTGTTGAAAGTGCAAGCACCTCAAAAAATTAACAAATTTTTAAGTTTAAAGTGCTGCTAAAAAAAATTGGCAAAAAGTAGATTAATTATTATTAATGCAGAACATGGCACAAAATATTCCTAACAAAATGCAATTTAAGTTTTGCAAATACTTTATCTGGTTCAAAAGGTATTGCGTTTAAATTAAAAAGAGAACTCAAAAACTCAAAAATTCCCAAAAGAGTACCTTCAAGCTCGTTGCGGAATATCTAAACGCAATTTTTTTTTGGTTCCAAAGCACTTTTTGTAATCAGCAGGATCCAAGGATTCAGAAAACTTGCGCGCACCTTGACTTTTTAACACTTTCGAATTTTGGACCACTCTAATGTAGATAGTACCTTTTCACTTGAAATATTTTTTTATTATTTAAATAGTATATTAAATATATAATATTAAATAAATATATCTCAAAAAATGCTTTCAGTATAACATTTTGAAACTTTTGTTTACATGGGAGGTACCACGCTATCTAATTTGAATTTGCCTAGTTTTTTCTCAGAGCTTGTACTTACTATCTCTAGTTTTTGTATGTATTGTGCTTCTGTTATTGCAAATAATGCTCTTAATATTGCACTTTGAATATATTTTTTGTATGGGCGGTAGGCGTGTCCGTTGACCGATTTCGCTCATTTTCAATCCCATGAGCTAACATTTACGGCTAAGCCACTGTACCAAATTTCATTTAATTATCTTGCTTAGTTTTTCCGTAAAAAATATTTCCACAGACAGACAGCATGCCAGCCAGCCAGACAGACGTTCATGTCTGTATTGACTCAGGAGGTGACATTTAAGCACTATAATAGCGCTATATTCTTGCTACTGTTGTGAGTTTGCTAAACGGTAACCCAAGTTGTATCATACTGAAACGATACATAAAAAAACTTGGTCGAAACACCTAAAAGCAAAACAATTATTGCAATAATTGAAATTCAAGTGCCACTCAATACTGTTTGAATTCTACAGAAGGAAGTCGCTGGTAGTGTTGCGAAAGGACGAGAAAAGAGAGGAAGACGACAACAATACGACATAAACACTAAAGAAGCGCTTTGTTTTCATATCGAATACCACTTTTTAATGTTTTTTAATAATGAGAATGGTATGGTTTGGCAAACGAGAGAAAGCTCTGATCATGATGTTTTGATTGATATTCGTGACACACTTCTACCCAAAAAATCATTCTCAGATCTGCCTCTCTTGCCGGATCATACCATTTTTATTATTATAAAACTTATAATAAGGCTATTCCTGAAAACGTGTAAAAGCCTCGTAAACTAGTAAAACTGTCAAATTTCGTATTGATTTTGATTGACAACTTTTACGAGCTTACGAGATTTCCGAGGCTTTTACACGTTCTCAGGAATCCCCTCAATATCATGCTTTGGGTAATTTGGGACCGTTGATTTCGAATCTGTCAATGGTTTCCTATTTTTCCTATCAGGGTCTTGAGTAATCCAAACTTTAAAATTCATTAACACGTTTTTTCGCTATTTTTGATGTGGTATGTAAAGATTAAATACTTTTTAGCTATTAAACTGCATATTGTAGTTGAAAGTATATTTATTTTTCCTCCAAACTTGATTTTGAAGATGTCGAAATAAATAATTAACTTTTTTCTTAACCCATTTCCGGCCACTAAAATTGAAACTGCTTTTTTTTATATGAAACTATGTAATCTAGGGTAATTTGGTGGCACTATTCAACATATTTTTTCAAATTCAGGAATAAAAAAATGCATGTCCTTTTTCAGAAATTTAAGGTCAAATGGAAACAACTGGATTATAAATCGCAATTATATAATTGAAATAATTGTAAATCAGTGAAATCAATTTAAATAAAATACTTTTGTACAAAAAATAAAACTTCAAGTCCCAAGGAGAATTTAGAGGCAGAATAATTTCTTTAAGAAATAATACTTATTATACTCGTAAATACATGTAAAAAAAGATTTTGCAAAATATATTCCTAACCCTCCTTGATTTTAGGGAAAGTACAATATTTTATACAAAGGGACTTCATGGTAACCCGTTTCTATAAGAATTTTTTCTCTAAATATTAGGTACGTTGATTCCAGTCCACCTGTTTGGTGTTTTGTATCAGTACTTCAACATTAGTTTGGACACAATTCATGTGCTGGAACGGTTTGTTGGCTTTGGCCCGCAGCCACATTTTTTTACAGAATTGCAGAGGTGTGGATAGTGCCAACAGCTGGTTTTATTCGATTATGTATGTATTCTCCTTTAACTCCTAGGAGGAGCATAGCTAGCTGAATTTTGTTGTGTTTATTTTTTATGTTTTCACTCTACGCTACCGTCACGATAGGATGGGTGTCAATGGGCGCATTTTAGAGACACGGTGAGTATCGACCCAAGAACTCCGCAAACAATTTGAGTAGTCTCCAGTTTGTTTGCCCAGCGGAAATTAAAAAGAAAAAGAAAATATGAAGAAAAAGATGAACAAAATTTGAAAGTATACTTAGAAAAAAAAATGTTGAATAGCGGAAAGTGTTTACACTTGCGGGCTCGATATTTTGTAAATTTGAAAAAATTTTAATGCAGAATCAAAAGATGTGATTTTTTGAACAAAACCTCATCATTACATTATTGGCTTAGCAAATTTCAACATTTTACTTTTTGAGATAAAAAAAAATGGTTAAAAGTGCGGGTTGATTTGACCTTGAGCTAACAAAATATCGGGTAACACAAATTTTCCCCCAGCACGGAGAGAAAAAATTTTCTTAAATCTAGCGCATATCGTTCTTAAATTAAATGTTCAGAATTCAGCTCAATATAGCATAAAATCATCCTGTTCGCAATTCAGGCTCAAATTTGGACATAATATAAATTTTGATAACTAAGACCAATTGTACTCAATGCATGCCATTTTGTACTTGTTTATCAAAAAAAAAAAAAGTTTTCATTTGTATTTATTCTGTGCGTTTATGATTCTCAATATGACTATGTCACCAACTGCTTAAATAATTCCTGCTCGATAGCCGAATTGGGTATTTATAATAGAGTTAATACTACTGACATCCCATAATATGATGCTACGGTGTACTGAGGTGTCTTTGAACATTTTGGTACATTTGTTTTTGAACATGTAATGACATTTCATGCATTGGGCAAAAATGGGCATATTCATATTTTGATGAATAAGAAATTACTAACAAATGGGCATGTTTATTTTTTTTTATATAAAGAAGTACAAAAGGGCTGCGTTACCCAAAATTGATAAGTTTGGAATTGTTTTCAGCTCAAAATTCTCTCCGTGAATATGATATTTGGAAAACCAAAAGAGCATACTAAATTAGTGCTCTCTTGTTTTATTTAATTATCGCAAATATTGCAGTTAAAATAGGTTGTAGAAACAGTGATCGAAAATGGGTTAGAATTCTCACAAAAAAAGCAACGCATTTTTAAAAGAAAATTATTTTCACAGACTCAAAATAATACTTACAGTAGAAAAAGCATTGTTTGATGCAGAAACAAAGCGAGAGAAAAGCGCTTTATTTCAGCAGCAAACCTTTTAAAAAGAAAGCGCTTCACTTGAAGCATTAAACTTTGCGAAGCGAAAATGCTTTTTATGTGATTTTTTAGATTTATTTGATTTTATGTAAACAGTGTTTCACGTAGAACAAGCTAGGTGGACAAAATTATTTTTTCATATTTTTGGGTAGTGTAAGCCTTATTACGACATATTATCAATATTTGTATATACAGGGTGTGCCAAAATTTCTGGAACCGTCAAGTTTTTTTAATGCTGCACGATAAATAAAAAACACGTGTCCAATATTTTTAAGAGGGCAATTCAACGATACCAATTTTGACCCCCTACACGTCTCCTCCCACGGTTGACGGAAGAAACTTAAAAATTTTATATGGAAACACAATTTTTATTGCGGATTCGGATTTTACTTGCAAAAATACGAAACTCGATAGGAATGAGCGCTTTTTATTTGTCTTTTTGTGAAGCACATTTCCGATAGGGATGTTACACTCGTTTACAAAAGCAATGATGCAAGATAAGGTAGTTTCACCAGTAATTGGGTATAGGTTTTGAAAAACCTATAAATGTTACATACTTACTCTATACTTACCATATATTCTGGATGACAAATTGTCGCAAAAAAAGTGGTGCTTAAAGGTTTTTTACAAAAGTTTCTTTCTTTTCCGCCGCACTGATCTTTTAGATAGTCCATACTAGGTGAAACATCTGGTTCCTCTAGTCTATCTGGTTTTGTTGTTGTAGGCTTTTTAGTGGGTGCTTTTGTTGTAGTCTTTTTAGTGGTTTTTTCAGGTTTAACTTCAGGTCCATCAGGTTTCTTTGTTGGATTTGGCCCAACAGGTTCTTCTGTATTTTCCATTGTTATATCATACTTCATATTTCCATTGTTTTTACACAAGCAAGGGTATGCATCGCTTTTTTCATTTTTCCAAAAAGTGCATTCAGAAGCAAATTTATCATCATGTTTGTACACAGGGTAGTCGTTCATATTTCTCCAGTCGTAGTTGCAGGTCAGCAAATAATGCCATGGCTGTTGGCTTCTACATAGTAGAGAATAAGAAAAAGTGTTTTAAATTTTTGTACATCAATTTGTATCATTTGATTTTATAAGAATGTTTTTCACAGTATTTATTCGAACAACTGAAAAAATTTTCAGATACATTTTCAGGTAAAAATTATATCCGCAGACTCACAGATGTACGTTGCTGCTGATTAAAGTTGGAATTAGTCAAAACGTAATTTTTCCTAACGTGACGCTGCGGTTGGTCGTTAACGTTGCACCGATTAGTGAAAACGGTAGGCAACGTTTGAAAATGAATTATTATTATTATATGAGGAGTTTTTTTTCAAAAGGGCTTATAACCAAAACGAGGCAAAAGTAGTATCATAATATTAATTGCCTGATACTTTGTTATAAAAAAATAAAATTGGATTATTTTCACGAAAAGTTTACCTGATGGCTTGAAATTAATTACATTTAGTTAAACAAATCAGATTTATCCACTAATCGATTATTATGCAAATAATGTATATGACATTACTTTTGCCTCGTTTTGGTTATAAGCCCTTTTGAAAAAACACTCCTCATATCATGCACGAATATTAAACATATATTTTGCATTTTTGCTTTTCAGCTCTTAAATCAAAATTGTGAACTTAATAAAATTGAAAATAAAAACAAAGATGAAGATGTATTGTTAAATGCTTTTGAATGAAAAAGTTTATATTTTTTTCATAAAAAAATAACATATCACAAAAGTAGTGCTTTTATCACATTTGCTTTTGACATTTAAAACTATTGATAACTAAGAAATATTTTAAAATCTTTAAAATAATTTTCTCAAAATTTTATTTCGGAGTAAATTTGCATTAAAAGAAAATTGAATTATAAGTATCAGACATTTGGATGCATGTCCCTTGAATAAAAAAGTGCAAAAAAAAAAAAAGAATTAGCATATACAAGACTAGTCATTTTGGATATCTTTTTTGATGCTGAATCTGAATCCAATTTCAGAAAAAATCCTTTTTTCTGGAATTTTAAAATGGTCATAACTTCTCGAATACATATTTCCTAGGTACCTCATTCTAAATATTTATATAGACTAGTACTAAATGTATCAATCTAAAGAAAAGAGCGGAAACGTTTTGTGAATCCTGTACATAACCTCCAAAATTGACAAAAACCATGTTTCTGAACTACATATGTATGTATGTTTTTAGCATAGAGCATATCTGAGAAAAAAAGATACAGATATAGTTCAAAGTAAGTTTGAATGAAAAAAAGCAATATTTTAAAATGCCAAATGTTTTAAAACTATCTTGTATTGTTATACTATAACTTCAAATCTTGAAAAAAAAAGTAATTTTTTCAACATTTCGGTAAAGATATCTTAAAATTCAGACGTGATATTTCACTTCTGCGATTGGATTCAGATTCAACATCAAAAAGTAAATCCGAAATGACTAGTCTTCCATATGTTTTTTCTTTTTTTTAATACGCAAAAATTCTAGTTTTTAATTAAAAGCATAAAAAAATATTAGTTAAAATTCAATAAGGGGATTCCTTTAAACTCGTAAAAGCCTCGAAAAGCACGTAAACCTCGAAAACTTTCGAGTCTCGTAAACAAAATTTAAAAATTTGTATGAAAAAAAAGTTTACCAGACCTCGAAAACTTACGAGGCAAATTCGATGCGTAAATAGCATCGAAAAAGTACGAGAGCGATTGTTGTCAAATAAATGTATTAAAAAAATATTTTTTGTTTTGAAAATTGGAATTGAATTGAATATTTTTCAAATTATATGACAGCTGATACGTTGCTTACACGTTTTTAGAAATGTGTGTTCCTAAAAACAAGCTCGTAAACTTTCGAGTTTTTAATGGTTTACGAGTTTACGAGATTAAAAGTATCCCCTTAATATCTTTTCTTACTCAAAATTCCTTAAAATCTTCCGAACTTTACGATTTTCACCTACAAAATTTCCTTCCATACTCATCTTAATATTTATCTATATTGCAATAAAGCATACATATATAAATGAGTGGAAAATTCTGTAGAAGAACATTATCGAACATGTGCAGCTATCGAAGTACACTCTGACCAAGGTACACACATCTCCCCTAAACGATCATTATGACCCATAATGTGTATGACATTACTTTAGCATCGTTTTGGACTTGCACCACTTTCATAACTAACTGCTCAAATATTAGCCATTTAAATTTTTTACTTAAAAATATTTAATTTAAAAACCTGTATGGTTTCAATTGTATATTGAAAAGAATGAATTTTAAGCTTTAAGATACCTCTTGACCTTTTCCGATCGGTTAAGAAACAAAAATGCTATAAACGTTAGAGTCTAAAATTAATATGAAATATTCAAAGTTTTGGTACTCGCTCGATTTAGAAAACAAAAACTAAAAAAAAAATGTCTTATCTTAGTAAATTTCTATGCTAAAAAGATGTTTTAAAAACAAAACTGTTAAGAATTGCATCAACTACAATTTTGGCCTGGAAACTTTTTTAACCGACAAATAGTTTATATGTTAATAATCAAAAACTGACTTATTTGACCTTTGTACCCCAAAAAGGGGAGTTGGAAAGTTAGTTTAGTCCAATACAAGTACAGTTACAAGTTCGCAGAAACTTTTCTTTTTAGGTATTTAATTTTATTGTATTTACAATTTCATCAAGAAATCACTTTGAAGAGATCATTTTAGCTAAAATTTGTAAACAAATATTTCAGTTTAAGTTTTAATATGTAAGCAGCTGAAAATCAACCATTCAACTCGTTTCGCCACCCATACTAGGCCTACAAGAATAGGTATATGAGACGTTAAAAATGACAATGATGCAAGTCCACTTTTTGTTATTCCGAGATACTTAAAGGTTGGCGTTTTAGTTAATTTAAAAATATTGGTAAGCATTAATGGACATTTTTTTTTTTGGATTACGTGTTGCTAGATAATGTTAGTTTATTATCCAATAGCGTTTAAAGTGCTGGCTAAAAAGAAGGGCAAGAAATAAAGGTTTCATTTCACCAAAATGGACTTGCCTCACTTTCAAAATTAACAAATTTTTGTAATCGTTTATTATGAAGGGATAACGTTTCAGTTGTATCAGACTTTTTAAAGTTAGTTTTTTTGGCCACGCTTGAAGTAAAATTTTGAGACTGCGCCACACATTTTTTCGTTACAATCCGCTATATCTCGCAAACTATACAAGATATTGTGATGAAATTTATTTGAAGGTGCTGAACGTGATACACTGAACAAAAAATGAGTGTCACACCTTCTTTTCCATAAATATTTTATATCTCGCAAACTATACAAGCTTTTTTGATGAAATGTAGTAGGAAATGCCGAAAAAATGGTCAAAATCGAATGAGGGCCACCCTTACTTTTTCACAAGTAGACACTGTGAAATGTTATATATCGCAAACAATTCAATCTATTTTGATGAAATTTGGTAGGAACGCTCCAATTATGCGTAAAATAAGCTGATTGGAAAACGGATTTAATCAGATAAGTGTCCCCCTCCTTTTCTGAACTACGTTAACTTGTCATATATCGCAAAATATAATATTTGGTAAACAAATTTCAAACAGGAATATCTGACTTATGCTGTTCTAAAAATTGGCGTATTGTGTCCCGGTGTTTATCTTTACGTATTTTCTAAAACTCATCCATCTGTGTCAACATTTTTTTTAGAGCAGAGGTGTGCACACAAGTAACGTAAGGGAGCTAAAATATTTAATCGGCTGATTAAAAGAGCTAGCTCACGAAATTTGCAAAATGTAAGTCCCCAAGCATTCTTCGAAAAAAATGAAAACATAAAAATTTCAAATTCGAGGGATGCAATGACAACAACAAATCAATGATAAAATAATAATTCCCATTGCTCGACGATCGCAACGAAAAAGGCTTCAACTCACTTGACTTCAAGCTGCATGAAATTGTTGTTGCGGTCGCTCGCATTGAATTTTATTTTTTGAAGTTCGTAGAAAAGTAGCGTATGCAATTGTTGTTCCAAATTTTATTGTTGTTGTTTCCTGATATTCATTTTTTGGTTTGCTTCAAAACTAGAATTGGACTGACACTTGCGAACAAGTAGCGTGTTATGTACGACAGGATATTTGTACTTTTTGTTGTTGTTGGCTTGTATTTAGAAAAACTTAACATTTGAAAAAATCAAAAACTCAAGCTTTACGTTTATGACGTAAGGCTTCAAAATCAAGTTTATATGGGAGCAAGATGAAAAAATTTTTGCTCCAGGTGCACACCTCTGTTTTAGAGGAATATGACATTTTTTTAAACGCGTGTCATTATTTGCCATGGTACTTTTTTCATATGTATTTCAGCTATCAGCGTCGAGTAGTTTCGGAGATATGAGGAATTTTTTGGGGGCGTGTTACCGCTCACTTTTTTAGCCTTTGATGAAGCATTTTCTAACACTAAGTTATTGTGAAAGTTTCATTAAAATCGGTCTGCTAGTCTCTGAGTCTATGTACAAGGAACAAATGTAACTCTTTTTTATATAGTACTAGCTGTTTTACCCGGCGTTGCACGGGTTTTCATAAAAAGCCAGGCACTAAAAAGCTAATTACGAAATCTTTTTTATTTTTTAAAACAATGTGCCACAAACAGATGCTCCGATATATTTATTTTATCGGCAAAATTCAAAAAGTATGGCAAAATATTAAAATATACATTGAAGTAATCAGTAAGAGTCCAAGTTTATGGAAAAATGTCCAAAATATCGGTAAATGTCCAAAAGTATCGAAATACACCGAAGAAATCGGTAAAAGCCCAAATGTATCGAAAAACATTTAAAATATCGGCAAAAGTCAAAAAGTATAGAAGAACATCTAAAGTATAGGTAAAAGTCCAAATATAACGAAAACATCCAAAATATAGGTAAAAGTCCAAAAGTTTCGGAAAATTGGTAAAGTCCAAGTTTATAGAAAAACACCCTAAATATCGCAAAAAATTCCAAAAATGTCGAAAAACATCCTATATATCGGTAAAAGTTCGAAAGTTTTGAAAAATATTGAAACACATAGAAGAAATCGGCAAAAGTCTAAGTTTATTGAAAAACATCCAAAATATCGGTAAAATTACAATAAAGAAATCGAAAAACATCCTATATATCGGTAAAAGCCCAAAAGTTTTGAAAAATATTGAAACACATTGAAGAAATCGGTGAAAGTCTAAAAACAAAACATCCTATATATCGAAACAAAATCAAAAGTTTCGAAAAATAGTGAAATATGTACATCGAAGAAATCGGTCAAAGTCCAAGTGATTCGAAAAACATCCAAAATATCGAAAAAAGTCAAAAAGAATTGAAAAATATTGAAAAAAATGTAAAACATAGTTAAAAGTCCAAAAATATTGAATATATTGAGTTGGCATCACTGACGAAATCACTCTCATTTTTGCTCTCATCAACAACACAACATCAAGAATAAAAAAAAAAAAACAATAAATGAAAGAGACGGAAAAGACAACAACAGCACATAACTCATGGCGCAGCAAGCTATAGCGACTGAAATGCAAACGATCATTTTTATGCAAGCATTGAATTTTTTTTTTCAACAACTTCATACTAAAAAAAAAAGGTTTATATCAGAGGTGTGCACCTGGAGCAAAAATTTTTTCATCTTGCTCCCATATAAACTTGATTTTGAAGCCTTACGTCATAAACGTAAAGCTTGAGTTTTTGATTTTTTCAAATGTTAAGTTTTTCTAAATACAAGCCAACAACAACAAAAAGTACAAATATCCTGTCGTACATAACACGCTACTTGTTCGCAAGTGTCAGTCCAATTCTAGTTTTGAAGCAAACCAAAAAATGAATATCAGGAAACAACAACAATAAAATTTGGAACAACAATTGCATACGCTACTTTTCTACGAACTTCAAAAAATAAAATTCAATGCGAGCGACCGCAACAACAATTTCATGCAGCTTGAAGTCAAGTGAGTTGAAGCCTTTTTCGTTGCGATCGTCGAGCAATGGGAATTATTATTTTATCATTGATTTGTTGTTGTCATTGCATCCCTCGAATTTGAAATTTTTATGTTTTCATTTTTTTCGAAGAATGCTTTGGGACTTACATTTTGCAAATTTCGTGAGCTAGCTCTTTTAATCAGCCGATTAAATATTTTAGCTCCCTTACGTTACTTGTGTGCACACCTCTGGTTTATATTATAAAAACCAAAAAAATAAGTATACATTCCCGTTCCTTTTTACCCGTAGAACGTTTTAAAAAAAAAATTATTAAAATCGGTTCGGTATATTTTGCACCAAATCGTTACATAGGGTTTTCATATAAGCAATTTTATATAAATTGTATAGATATAAACAAGATCACACATTTTTAAATTATGAAGGTCAAACTTTTTTTATTTCTGCACATTTTAAAAACAAGATTATCAAAATCGGAGTAGTTTTGCCTGACTTCGAAATAAAATGCTAACGTTACTCTACTATAATTTGGACTTGCACCACTTTCAAAATTAACAAATTTATAAAAACGTTAATAGCAAAAACTTCCATATCACATATATCGGGTATTTGAACTATTCTGACCAAATTTTTTTACAGATAAAAAGATCATATTGTCATTTTGAACGGCTCATATATTATTTTTTATAGTTGCCACGCCAACTTTTCTGCGTTAAAAATGGATCGACAATGTGACCAGGTATACCCCGGATGTAGCGTATAAAACCAATGACAACAATTTTGAAATCAATTTTTTTTACTCACTCTGAATGTTCGCATATGCTCATAGCGCATCCAATTCGAGAAACATAATCGCTTGCCGCTAGAGTAAAATATCCATAAGGTGTATCAGATCTATAAATAAAGGATAAATTAAGTAAATATTATTTTATACACTTATACTTAAAGCTCAATAATGGTACTAATAATACTGTTGTTACTAATGAGATTATTAGTAAGTGTATATAGCAGGGGTATGACTTTTACATATCATAAACTCACGCACACTCAACAAAATTCCCATCAACTTTTTTCACACCTATCTTCAAGACAACCGTGATGAGAAATGTCTCCAAAACTACAGAACTTACGGCGAAATAAATTACGATTTCACCAGCTCATAATCCATATAGGGGAAGTAATGCTATTGCGATATTGAGCAAAATTTGAATTTGAAAAGTTGTCAGGTAATGTGGTATGTATGGCAGGGCAATGTGGTATATATACTGATCAGTACACTCAGAAAAAAAAAAAATTCTTAAAACAACAATTTTTAATTCTTAAAAAATTGTTATTTTTTAATTGTTGAAATTCATATTTTATTCTTAAATCAACAACTTTGTTCTTGATACTTAATTTGTTTATGCATTTGTCATAAAAAATATTTTTAAATACAAAACTTCAAACACTCTTTTGTAAGCAAAAAAAAAAAAAAAAACTTTTAAATTACTGAATAATTTAATAAGCTTTTTATAACGATTAAGGGTAAGAAACATTTCATATAAACTAAACACTAATTTCTCCCATCTTTCTGTGTGTAAGGTAATTTGGTATACTTATACCATCTCGACAAGAAATTAGTTCAGGAATTCCGGATTAGGATCAGATCCAGATCAAGTATGCTTTAATACGGCCATCTGATCAGTTCCTCATCAAAATCTGATGCCAAAGATCTTAATACGGTTCTAGTCCGTTGTTTAAATCAGTATCGCATCAAATCCTCAGAGCTAAATCACAGTAAGAAATTTAGTTCATCTAACCTAGTCCTTTTGTAACTAATACATATTTCATATCAAAACGATTTCAGAAATTTTCCCAAACGCATTTATCGTGTTTATATCATAGCAAATGCATAAAAAAAATCAAACATATTAATCAAAGCCACAAAATGTTTTAGGAAAGCGTTTTGTGACCGGACGAAATTAAAATTATTTTATATGGGTATGATCCTATCCTCAATAATAAATATATTACTTTTCTGATGAGGACCTGAAATATCCTGATCCGTTCCTCAAAACTTTATGGGATCCGGATCGTATCCGCTGAAAAGAATCAGGTCCATTTTATATGAGGTGTGACGTTTATTCGTCATTGTCGGATCAGAAAGCCTGACTCGTTCCTGATCATTCTTCAGGCAAGCCTGATCCGAATTGGATCTCAACCTGAACTTATTTCTAGTCGGGATATAACCGAATAAAAAATTTAAAAGGTATGAAATATGTTAATAATAATATTTACATTGGTTCTTAAACTCATAGTTTTTATTAAAAATTAAACAGCAATCAAATAATGTCAAGAATAACAAGAAATATTCATATACCACATTACCCACCTTGAACTGTACCACATTGGCCGATTTTTAGAAATTACAATATATAAAAATAAAATGGAAAACTTTGTGATTTTACACAGTCAAACACTTATTTCGCAATATTTTGCACTTATCTTGATTGAATATAAGTTAAACTTCCACAGAAAACAACTTTTTCTTTTTACAAAACATGCGATTGTATGTATCGTTCAACTGACAGCGTAAAATTTATGTTTGGTGACATTATTGCCAAAAAGTGGTAAATTCACCTAAATCGGGTAATTTTCAGTTCCCGAGGTAAAAAAGGTAAGAAAAATCGAAAAGAGGTAAATATTGCACGCGGACTTAATTTTTTTAACTTCGGAAACAAGCAATGATAATGCTTTTTTAGACATATTACTTGTAATAAGTAGCTCACAGTTTTCTAAGTCCTGGAAATGCCTTTCTTTTGTAGAGCAAAAAGATATACTAACAAATTATCACATCAAAAAATGCACGTTGTAGAAAGCATATTTGGGGCCCTTATGTGAAAAACAAATTGCAAACTTGCGCTATAAGTACGGTGACCAACCGTCCTGTATTTCCGGGGACAGTTCTGTATTTCGGCTACGTGTCCCCGGAATTTATTTGAGAAATACGGGACATACAAATGTTCTGTATTTTATTTTGTGTCCCCTATTTGTCCTGTATTTGCACAGTTCATTTATTAATATGTATAAAATATCATTAAAAACCGTAATTGTTTAGCTAATTCATCACATATGAAGTTGCATATTTTCATATTTTTTATCAATAGCTTAAAAACCTCTTGAGAATATGCAAACTTAAACTGTGATTATATAGTTTTGCGACAGATAGAATCATTTCATAAACGGCTCTTTGACAATTAACAAATGAAATGTCAAAATCATCGGTATAACCTTTGTTTTTTTTTTTTGTAAAAATTCTTGAGTTTAGCTTGTGTTTGCCAGGATCAAATGCTTCCATAAATAATTTTCTCCATTATGAATACACACAAAAAAAAAAAACAACATAATATTAATGAAAAATTCATTGAATTTGATCCGAGAACAGCATTCATTGACTATATGAATCATTTCATAAAATATAAGAACGAAATTCATAATTTTTTTTATATTTTTTGAAAAATAAAATAAAAATTTATGAATTTATCAATGAATTTTTTCATTAATTTTATGTTTTATTTTTTGTTTGTATAACGTAGACACAGCTTCGAGCAGCACCATTCGCAGAAATTGCTGCTCTGGAAGGGGTTTTTCTTAAAGATCTTCCTGGGAGGGTTGAACCTCCAAAACCCTCCACGTGTGCACAATCCGGCTTACAGAAGAGACACTTAAAACTATTTTAATAACAAAATGTAATTATCATTTAAACTTTCTCGAGCTCAAAGAATATTTGAGGTCACACGGAGACATTTTGAAAATAATTTCTTTTGCCAAAAAATACTAAGAGCCATTTTAACAATATCTGGGTAAAATTTAACTAGTGGATTGATATAAATTTTAATAAAATTAAAATAAAATTTAATATCAAAGTGTCAGTTAAGGTTAAAGTCAATTTAAATGTAATGCAAGTAAAAGAATTAAATGTTTTTATTGACGAGCAATAAATAAAGTTTAAATTTGTAAATTTACGAAGAAAATTGTACAGGTGAGGTCCTCGTACGTAGGTATACTTATGCGCTTTGAAAGAGGTTACATTTAGAGGTGAAAGTCTTTTGTTTTTGCTCATCAGTCTTTGTTTGCCCCAATATTTATCTGTCCCCGATTTGTCCCCGATTTTCTCCCGACTGTCCCCGATTGTCCCCGTTTTTTTTCGCATAAATATCGTTTTGTCCCCGATTTTGCTCACACAGACATGGTCACCGTAGCTATAAGGGACCATTGCCAAAAGTTCTACAAGAAGGCATTTTTAGAAATGTTTAAAAGACTTTCGTTCAATGATAAGGAAGGAATTAAGTGAAATGGAGTTTTTGGATCCGGAAGTTCATTTCAACATTAATAACAGAAAATATATAAAAGAGTTATCTACACTTCCGACTAAAGTTAAAGGTATTGAGAGTATACATTCTTTAGTTACTGATGTCAAAAATAAAAAAAGACATAAAATAGGAAAAGATTTACCTAATGCTATATCTATTTCACGCTCGGCCACCCAAGAAAAGAAATCTGATTTTGTAGTGAGTGTCGATCACCTTTCAAAGTATTTTACAAAAAATTTGTATTAATTTGTTTTTAAAAATACGCTATTATATACATTTAAATGAATCAAACTAAAAAATCAATGCAGTAAATGTTATGTTCCTTTTTTTATTGTTCTAAATTCGTGTTTTTATTTTAGTAAACGATAGGTACAATAAACTAAATTATTCATGTTAAACCTGTAACTCTCATGTTTTATTAATTATTTTTAAAAGCGGTAATGTTTGGCCAAAAAGGTAAATTTTTTAGTAAAATGAGGTATTTTTCAAATCATTTTACTGGCAACACTGGTTTGGTGCTTGATAGCAACAAATCCCTGGTTAAAACATATGCAGGTTCTTATCCGAATCGGAGATATGTGACTATACCACATTACAAAACTATTCCACAACAACAATTTTAATTTTAAAACAAAATATTTTTCCAAAAACTATGGGACTTTTTCTATTTTTATTTTAGAAATTATTGTTCCTGGAGGCGGTTTTTGTCACAAAACTATCAAAAAATATTGTTTTCATTGTATAGTATATAAGTAGGTAAGGCATCTTTTTTTTATATTTATGGGCAAATTTTCATATTTTACAATATTTTCAACCGAAAGGACATAAAATCAAAATATTTATTTCGATCAAAAGGTATCAATTTGAAAACGAAAAAAAAAAAACACTCAACGACTGATGAACATTTTTTTGCTTGGCTATGGAGATTTTTTATTTTTACAGATTCTAAACGGCTCAGTGCGGAAAAGGTGCCCCGTCAATCACCTTTTAGAGGTTTGTCAATCAAACCTTAAACACATCCTGGGAATATAGGGAAAAACTCAAAGTTGGAACACTGAAGTTTTTTTGATGAGGTTTCGTTCGTCCACTTCTCCTGAGTTGAAAAATATGAAAATTAAAATTCAGACTCTTCCTTCTTGCGAATAAACTAGGCTTAAGCCCCTTTTTTCGAGGCATGTTTAAATTACCTATATTATAATTACCTCGAAGTCTTGGAAATTAAAATGTTTTGATCAGGCCTGTTCGTTAATTTGCCCAGAGTTGGAAAATAAGAAAATTTAATCGGAACAATTCCGTATTGCGAATAAACTGAGCTTAAGCGCCTTTTTTCTTGGTATTTTTAAATTATTAATAATAAATCGACCTCCAAATGTTGGTACTAAAAATTTTTGATGAGATTTTGGATGTTAGCTTCTTGTGAGTAGGATAAGGTGAAGAAGTGAATCAAAATAACTCCTTCTTGCGAACAAACCTGCTTTAAGCCCCTTTTTTGCCTCTAAAAGTTTGAATAAAACATACAACTTTCAACTCGCAATAACCAAGCTCACAGTTTATTTTCAGGTTAGTATATAGAGAAGTTTCCATGGAACATACATATATGTATTTTGACTAAACATTTTAGAAAATCATTGCTTTGTTGATTGATAAATCAGCGCAAATATTATTTTCCGTCAGAATAATTTTTATGTTTTTCATATGATGTTCATATATATACTTGCTATAATACACAATGTGGAGGAGCGCGGCTTTATGCAGATTTTTAATTTTTACATATTCTAAATGGGCCAGGGAATAAAAGGTCATACTTAAATCAAATTGTTAGTGAAGCTGCTGCTGCTGTATGTGGTTCAGAAAGAAGAGATGGTCTCATCAAAACAAGGCTGGAATCACGAAGGACAATGCCTGTTTTTAATACTAACTAGTAAGGGTGTAAATTTTGGCCTGGCCAAAAAATAAATACCCTACACTGCAGTATTTTGAAAATTTTGCTTATATGGGAGGTGCCACGCCCTCTTGTCCGAGTACACCCAGTTTTTGTTCAGAGCTTGCATTTATAGTTTTTAGTGTCAGAGTGAAATTTAGTTGGATTATCTCAAAAAACTCTTTCAGTATAGCATTTTGAATCTTTTGCATATATGGGAGGTGCCACGCCACGGAAGGACAAAGTGAATATACCCTGGGTGTAGGGTATAAAAAGGAGTTCAAATTTGTTTAAAATATATTAATATCATAACAAAAATCAGAATTTGGACACGTTTAAGCTCTTTTATTGACTTTATCCCATACAAATAAACTCAACGTAATATTTTTTATTTTCAAAACTTTAATGTCTTTGTGGCAGTACAAAACGTTAAAATATCAAAAAGTACCATATAACATTTTTTATTAAGAATATTATGGAGCATCTTTTCGCATGTGAGCCATTTCGAAAATCGCAAAAAACAAATTTCGCTCCACCCTATTGGCTATATAGTGAAAAAAAAAAAAAATTCATAAAAATACTTAATAGGTACATAAAAAATGTACAAGTTACGGATATGCATCAAAAGTTTTTGAAAAGTTGCTCTCTGTCGCAGTACATTGATTCGAGTAATGGCGAAAAATCTCAAGCGTAGCGTAATGTTATTTATGAAATTGAATGCTTTGCGAGGACGTAGCCAGAAGAGGGGTTCTGGAGATTCGACCCTCCATCGAATGTAAATAAACAGTGCAAATAAAATGAAAAATCAAATTATTGCTATTTGTACCTATGTACACACAAACGTATTTTGCTCTAACGTAATCCATGAAGGTTCTCCAAAAAAAATGTTTTTTTTTTTAAGATTGGTACTAAATTTCGGATAAGGACATTTCATATCGATTTCTATTTTTTTTTTTTTTTTTCTTAAAGATCTGTTTTTCAACAACTATGTTTCTTATAAAGCAGGCTAGAATTATGAGTTTAAAAAAAATATTAAACTTGGGTATTTTATACATTAATGTGACAGATTCGCGAACAAACTTCTGGGTCGTCCATCATCGATCGTGCTGAAACTTTTTGGCATGGTAATTAATCAATTTGATTAGAAACGTATTTTTTAATTTTACCCAAAGCCTGTTTTCTTTACCTGTGGGCCATTTGACAAAAATGATGGGATTTTCGAGCATAAAAGAAAGACGGGTTCAACAAAATGCTCATAACTTCGGTTCTTACAGGCCAATTATAATTTTTTATTTATTTTTGGGATATGCAGACTTTCAGGTCTATTTCATTATTTTGGAAATTCTGAAAAATAGTAAATCTGATTTATCTCGAAAAACGTAGCGTTTTTTTTTAAATTTCAATATATCAAAATTTCTTAAATAAGCTTTACAACTGTAGTAGCTAAACTCTATTATTAATATTAGCGAAAATTTAATTTTTTTAAAAAAAAAGCTGGTTTTTCTGTTAAAAATCTTATTCTAAAACTATGTTCAAAAACAATAACACATCCCAACAAATAAAAACGCTTGGAAAATAACTTATGAGCTTATTTTCGTAAATGTTTGTTTGGAAAAAAGCATAAAAGATGTTTGGAAATTGTTGACTTTATATTGTATAATAATCGAAATTGAACCCCTCAAAATAAGCTTAAGAAAAATTTTTTATAAAATATTTTTTCACACAGAATTTTAATTGTTTTTTAAGTTTTATAATAAATATTTTGTTTTTCATTAGTTTATTAACCAACATTTTCCAAACATTTTAATGTTTCAACAAAAATCTTGTGTTTACTGAAATCGTACCTACGACTCGAAATTCTTACCAACTGACCAAATGTGAAAGTTGCGATTCAAGTGGAAAATGATAATGAAAACATTTGGAATTAAACATTTTTGAATTGTTTATTTTAAACTTATAAATCATTTGTGAAAATTCTTAAAAGTAAACATTTTCCAAATGTTCAACTTTCTAATAAACAATTTTATAACCTTATCAGTTTAACGCTTGGAAAAAGTTAATTTCCAAATGTTTTCGTAACCAATTTTCAAACGTTTGGAAAATGTTTTTTTTTTAGAATTTTCACAATTGATTTAAAAAGTTAAAACAAACAATTAGAATTTTAAAATGTTTATTTTGAAATCTTTTTGTGACCTAAGTAAAACACAAGGCATTTGAATCGTAACAGCCACATAAGTTCAGTTGATAAGATTATCGACTGATAACTCCGAAGTCATAGGTTCGATTCTCAGTAAACATAAATTTTTATTTTTAATTAAATATAAAATTGTTTAGATTTTTTAATTAACATTCAAAACCCTTAAAAAACAATTTGAAAATTTTGTATAAGAACATATGGAAAATATTGTATAAAAACATTTATAATAAGCTTTTCCCAAACGATTTCCACAAGCTTAGTATGAACTGTCCAATTTCAATTATTAAACAAAATAAATTCAAGAACTTCCAAACATTTTGCAAGTTAATTTCCAAACGAAATGTTTGCTACAATTTACCAAACGTTTTTGTTTGTTGAGTTAGCATTAAAAACTGGTTATGAAAATATTTGCAAATAAATATTCATACTTTAAATGTTTGATTTTAAGCTTAAACTAGTAACGAAGTTGTAAAAAATCACTCAGGAGGTACCACGCCCACTTTTCCCAATTCACTGAGTTTTTGCTCAAAGTTTGCACTTACTGTATATACAGTGGCTCACAAATATATTCGGAATTTGGAAACTTTTTAAAGAATTATAAAATTTTTTAATAACGAATTTTTTTTTTTTTTTTTTTTATCACTCTAGTAATTTTAACACGTTAAATACATATCTAGTTTTAGTTATTAACAAAAACTTTTCCAAAATATAACTCAAATATATAAAAATTAGCTTATAAGCAAAATCCTACTTAAATTCAATACACAAAAGTAAAAGTTTAACCCAAATTATTGGGACACTCTCTAAAATCACTTAACATTAAGTTTGCGGTAGCTGAGTTCAATTTGTCAGTTTTTTTAAAGTGCAAGACTTCGTTTTTTACAAAAAGAAAGATGGAAAGAAAATCAGAAGAAACCTCTCTTCATATAAAAAAATTAAACACGTAAAGACGCAAAACCCTTTTAGAGTTTGATAGCGATGTTGGAAGAAATATTTCGAATATACACACCATTATAAAAGGAACATGTTCCACAACTCACAACGCTTTGGTAGGCCATCGATAATAGGCGTTCGAGAAAAGTCAAATATCATACGAAAATTCAACCACGTACATAAGGAGTGGACTTTAATTGAAGCCTCACTACATAATAGTTATAATAGAAGAACTCAATGTGTCAAACTATTTATAATTTCAACTTTCAAGTTTTTCTCATTACTGAAATTTTGTTCGAAAAAGCCTACTTGTAAAAATTGTGCTAAGATTGTCAAGTTTTGAAAACAACTAAAGATATAACAAATGAAATGGATACTATTTTAACATTTTGATTTCATTACAAGCTCCTTAAAAAGTCAAAGTCTAAATTTCGTAACAAAATTTATAGAAAAACTAGCTGGCCTGATTGCGACTTCGTTCGCCCATTCCCGATGCCTTTACGTACGAAGTCTCATCCATCTCCATCGTCCCTCTCTTCCAATCACCAAGGTTTTTAAAGATCCATGTATCAACTTTTGTAATCATAGTTCCCATAGATACAGAGATATAGCATTTTATATATTGGGTGTACAACTTAAAAACCGGAATTTGAAGGAACATTTGACAGCTGTCAAAATCAGTCAACAAAACAATTTTATCTTGTGTGCATCATTATTATTTTTCACGATGAATAACTTCGAAAATTGGAGAAAAAGACAGCATTTGCAGGGGGGTTCTAGTGGGTAATTTTTTTCCAAAGAAAACAGCTGCCGAAAGTCATCGCATTCTTGTAGAAGTTTATGGGGACTATGCTCCAGCTGAATCAAGCTGTCGTGAGTGGTTTAAAAGTGGTTATTTTGATGTCGAAGACAAAGAACGTCCTGGTCAGGACCAGCTAGGTGTGATCCATTATGAGCTGTTGCCAGGTGGCCAAACCATTAATGCTCAATTCTATCGTCAACAATTGATCCAATTGAAGCAGAAAATCCAGGCAGAGCGGCCAACGTATGCGACCAGACATGAGTCAATCATTTTCCACCACGATTACGCTCGGCCACATATTGCTGCCCCAGTCAAAAATTACCTGGAAAACAACGGATGGGAAATTTTGCCTCACCCGCTTTATAGCCCAGACCTTGCACCATCAGACTACCATTTGTTCCGATCGATGCAGAATGCCCTATCAGGAATACGCTTCACTAAAGTTCAAGATATCGAAAATTGGATAGATTCATTTTTGGCCGCCAAGCCTGCGCAATTTTTTTTGGGATGGAATTCATAAATTGCCTGAAAGATGGGGAAATGTTGTAGCTTCCAATGGACAATACTTTAAATAAAATATATTGTAACATTTTTCCACAATAAAGCATCAAATTTCGCTAAAAAATTCCGGTTTTTAAGTTGTACACCCAATATTTTTTGTATGAAGGGTGCTACTCCCCCTTCTCACCCCCCAGCCCAAGTTTTTTAAAATAAATGGTAGATAGAATATTGTTTTTGAAAAGTGGATGCAATTCTCCAACATCCAATATCCCCCAAGTTTTGCATGGTGAATGGTAGATATGTACATTATGCGTAAGTTCATCAACTTTCATAATCATAGCTTGTATAACTGAAGAGATATAGCATTTTTTGTATTTTTTTTGTATGGGGGGTGCAACCCCCGTTCCCCTCAGTGGCATCCCACCCCCTTAAGAACCTTCTACAGACCATAACAAACAATTTAAAAAAAAAATTATGTAAATCGGCCTTGTAGTTTCCGCGTTCATAAGCTACATACGGACACCATTTCATTTTTATATATATAGATTAAATTTAAAATTAATTTTCACACTTACTCAGTTTCAGGTGGATATAATTCTGCCGCTTTCTTGCCATCTATGATATTTTTAGATTCGCCAAACCAACTAGCAACTGCATCCTCTATAACCGGAATTACCTTTGAGTATTTTGGTTTTGCGTAATATGCTATATTTTGTCCAGAATTCTTGAAGCGAAACGTATTCCGACAATCGTCGTGAACAAATGTACACAATTTGGCATGAATTTTTGCTAAAAAGGCCAGTTCATCGTCCCAGATAACTTCGCGCATGCGTGCTGCCCTTGGATATTTATTTGTAGAATTGTCTTCAATCTTACCGCAAGCAAGATCGCTGCGATATTTATTATGCAGTTGCCTTAAAATACGCTTTAATTTGGGGGTCATAGGTATTAAGCCAAGGTGCTCTCCTTCAGGCAGATTTTGTTCTAGTCTCTTCTCTTTCTGAAATTGCATGTAATAGAGAAAACGAATTAGTCACTTTGAATCCAAAAAACAATTAAAATTTTATCAATTTTATACCAGTTTATACTAAAATTGTAAATTTCATCTCTATTTCGTACTTACCATTTGCTCCGGGTGACAATAAATATGCCTCCCAGCACCACATAAAGTCTTCTGCCGTCCTCCTCGACAATATTCATACCCACTCCCGAAACGCCAAAAAAAAATAAACACTATAAAAAATATATGGAGTCGTATGGACATCCTTCACAATTAATCAAAATAAATCACGATATGAAATATATATCTTAGTTCGAAAATACAAGACGGTTTAAAATTGTACCGAACCGTAAAAAAATATATGTAGATTTATTTGAAAAAAAATATATAAATTTTCATAAAAAGACAATTTCAAAAATGATTGCTTAGAAAATTTGAAAAAAAAAATATTTTAAAACAGGTACAATATGAAAACAAAACAAGTTTTTTTTTTTTTTTTTTGTATTTTTATTCACAAAGTATGCGTACATATGTACATTCGCTTTAGAAAATTTATTCTGGAGGAGTTCAGAAGCGGCTAAAGAATAAAATAGGTGCCATGCCCACTTTCTAACAATTGAACATTAAAACAGAGCAACACATTATATCACTCAAACCATAAAAGCTTTTTTAATGAAATTCCGTAGGTAGGTGTAGAACTCGAATGCCATATTGATAGTTTTCTGGGACACCCGAAGGTTTCCGAAGGCTTCATAGCCAAAACGAAGAATATATAGACGTACTGGAGGGAAAACATCTATGGCGGACTAATTATAAGCTTTAATCAATTCATTGCATGGGACACCCAAAGGCTTCCGAAGGTCAGCCGAAGGCTCCATAGTCAAAAAGAAGAATATATTGACGTACTGGAAGGAAAACACCCACGGCGGAGTATCAACAAGCTTTAATTGATTCATTTTCTGGGACCAACGAAGGTTCCCGAAGGCTTCATAGCCAAAACGAAGAATATATAGACTATAGCTGTCTGTTTCTGTATGAACGTTCGTACTCACGTGATCACGTGATAAGCATCACATAATAAGCATCCGCTGACCAAAAAGTGGGCGTGATCGGACAATGCCACGCCTACTTTTCAACTATCCGAAGAATGGACAATTTCAAATGCTCTAACTCCCAAAATATACAAGCTGTTTCGATGAAATTTGGTAGGTAGGTGCACCAGATAATTAGCATCCGCTGACCAAAAAGTGGGCGTGATCGGACAATGCCACGCCTACTTTTCAACGATCCGAAGAATGGACAATTTAAAATGCTATAACCCCAAAATATACAAGCTATTTCGATGAAATTTGGTAGGTAGGTGCTCCACATAATTATCATCCGCTGACCAAAAAGTGCGCGTGATCGGACAATGCCACGCCTACTTTTTAACGATTGAAAGAATCGGCACTTTAAATCGCTATATCTCCCAAATTATACAAGCTATTTCGATGAAATTTGGTGGGTAGGTGCTTCACATAGTTATCATCCGCTGACCAAAAAGTGGGCGTGATCGGACAATGCCACGCCTACTTTTTAACGATTCAAAGAATCGGCACTTTAAATCACTATATCTCCCAAATTATACAAGCTATTTCGATGAAATTTGGTAGGTAGGTGCTCCACATAATTATCATCCGCTGACCAAAAAGTGGGCGTGATCGGACAATGCCACGCCTACTTTTCAACGATCCGAAGAATGGACAATTTCAAATGCTCTAACTCCCAAAATATACAAGCTATTTCGATAAAATTTGGTAGGTAGGTGCACCAGATAATTAGCATCCGCTGACCAAAAAGTGGGCGTGATCGGACAATGCCACGCCTACTTTTCAACGATCCGAAGAATGGACAATTTAAAATGCTATAACTCCCAAAATATACAAGCTATTTCGATGAAATTTGATGGGTAGGTGCACCAGATAATTAGCATCCGCTGACCAAAAAGTGGGCGTGATCGGACAATGCCACGCCTACTTTTCAACGATCCGAAGAATGGACAGTTTAAAATGCTATAACTCCCAAAATATACAAGCTATTTCGATGAAATTTGGTAGGTAGGTGCACCAGATAATTAGCATCCGCTGACCAAAAAGTGGGCGTGATCGGACAATGCCACGCCTACTTTTCAACGATCCGAAGAATGGACAATTTAAAATGCTATAACCCCAAAATATACAAGCTATTTCGATGAAATTTGGTAGGTAGGTGCTCCACATAATTATCATCCGCTGACCAAAAAGTGCGCGTGATCGGACAATGCCACGCCTACTTTTTAACGATTGAAAGAATCGGCACTTTAAATCGCTATATCTCCCAAATTATACAAGCTATTTCGATGAAATTTGGTGGGTAGGTGCTTCACATAGTTATCATCCGCTGACCAAAAAGTGGGCGTGATCGGACAATGCCACGCCTACTTTTTAACGATTCAAAGAATCGGCACTTTAAATCACTATATCTCCCAAATTATACAAGCTATTTCGATGAAATTTGGTAGGTAGGTGCTCCACATAATTATCATCCGCTGACCAAAAAGTGGGCGTGATCGGACAATGCCACGCCTACTTTTTAACGATTCAAAGAATCGGCACTTTAAATCGCTATATCTCCCAAATTATACAAGCTATTTCGATGAAATTTGGTAGGTAGGTGCTCCACATAATTATCATCCGCTGACCAAAAAGTGGGCGTGATCGGACAATGCCACGCCTACTTTTTAACGATTCAAAGAATCAACACTTCAAAACGCTATATTT